>VYZP01007400.1:315-103494 GCA_013400635.1 Hypocryptadius cinnamomeus | reverse complement strand
GTCTGAATCTGCAGGTGGTTTGAGAAGTGTGACTAGCTGACATCTCAATAGAAGAAAACTAAGAACCACAGTTCTGGACAGGGTGGGAAAGGGTAAGAGGGCAGCAGCCCAGTATCTTTCCCAAAATACTGTATTTCTTACTCAGCCTTCAAACTACTATGCCAGCTTTTCCAGGGAAGGACTATGGTAGGGACAAGATGGAAAAAAACCCCAAAACTCTACCCCTCCCTCCACTCTCGGTTCTGTGCCAAGAGCCCAAAAATTGCACTAATTTGACCTTGCCAGACTTTTCAAGGTAACAATTACATGGGTCTCTGCCACTATGCCTTTACATTTAAAGTCTGCAGCCCTTCAAAGATGTAGGCACTTGCCTGGCTTACACTGCTCACATCAACATGATACGAATGAGCTATAGGCAAAGCAGGGCTGGGACACACATCCTTTGCAAGGGCTGTTGGGGAGCAGAAGATAATCACAAACCTCTCTCTACCCACAAGGTGAAAAGCTTTACAAACCATGGACACTCTGGACTTCCCCCTTGTCTAAAGCCTCATTTTTCCCTGGAATATTTATCTTTCCTACATTTCCCCTCAGTAATAATCTAATCAAGTAGAATTCTTCTAGTATTAATCAGATGAGCAGGGGAGCACTTTGTGGTTAATATTATCAATTGAGGATGTCAGGAAGGCTTTGACAGGATTACCCTTGGAATTTGCCATTTATTAACTAGGCCATTAGCTAAAATGGCATGGCTGGGGTGGGGCTGGTTTTGCTTTGCACAAGGGAGATGTCCTGGTTGAGGGCGGGGAAGCTGAGGGTGGTGGAGTTTTGTCTCCATCTGATTCAGAGATCTCAAACAGCTGCCCTGGCAGCCCTGAGATATCTTTCTCCATCTGTGCACCTCTCTTTGATTTCATAATCTCTTCCCATTATTGGGAAACCATCATCACAAATCAAGCTGGAGACTGAGCTAGGAGAGCTTGCACCACCACGCGTAGGCTTGTGGTCCTGACCCGGGAGGATGGGAAAGAAACCCCTCTGTTACAGGCTGAGAAATGCTCCAGAGAGAAATGCCAGAGAGAAATACTCCAAGCCCCTAGCCCAGGGCACCAGAAAGAAGCTAGGTTTAGAAACAGAAGCATATTAGACTTGCAGAAGCAGCTGGCATACAAAGTAAGCACATGCAAAAAGTTCAGGCAAGCGAGGAAAACAAATTGAAGAATTTGTTAAAAAAATTGTTTTCTCTCCTTGAAGTTTAGCACTGCTCTTTGCCCAAAACAGACATATGGATACCCATGGTCAGGTAATGGAAGAATACAGGCAAACACTAAAGAGGAATCAATTTTAAAAATAAAGCTGCAACATTCTTTTCCTCCAAGCAGGCTTCTATCCCAGATTCCAGAGGTTCTAGGCATCATTTGCTATATGCTCCAGACAACTTCACATGGACTATTGCTAGAGGGAGCTTTCACAAACTTCAGCCTCAAAGATCAATGCACCAGAATAGAGACAGAGACACTCAGCACTAGAAGTCACTGGGCCATGATGCAAAGGGCCGAAGAGTGAAGAAAACTCCCCTGATATATCATAGGGTATGCCTTTATTCATTCCTCATTCAGGCAGGAGCAGGGAGATAAAATAAGACCTCTATTCAGGGCCCTTTTTTTTGGTAGTACACCTCAGACAAGACAGCAGGGACTCCCTCTGACTGCTATCCCACATGATGGCATAAAAGGGGTCTCTAATCCTCAGGGGCAATTGGAACACAAAGCTTCAGAGCAGAGATTCTGGGAAGAGGAGCTTCTCTGGACAGATGCAAGTCAGCACCTGAGAAGTGTGAGTGTAGGCCAGAGAGGGGCCAGGCTTGAAAGCTGCCTCTAAATAGCATCTCCTGCTGCCCTTTCTAGAGACAAAACCTGTGGCTAAATGGAAGCAGCCCAGTGGTGTGGCCCAGCAGAGCAATTTTTAGATTCTTATAAACCCCAGAATCACAAAGGCATTAATTTAGAGCTTGCAGCAGCTGTGGGAGTTTGTGCACTGTAGTACCTGTCACTGCATCCAGACACCCCACAGCATTTGTTTGTCATGACTCAGTGGAGTAACTGGACTCAGCAAGGAGCAGAACTGGACCCCCACAGAACATTTACACGCTGTTCTTTTGGACAGAGCTTTGAATACAGAAAGGCAAAAACCAGCATTCCTTTCTAAATTCTGTCCTTCCTGGTCAGCTAAAGAAAGAATTAGCACTAGAATCCAAATTGCTGCAGGAACAAAAGCACATCCAATCTATGAAGTCACCTCTGCTTTGATGCACACAGAGAACATATTTATGTAATTTCATCCACTCCCCCTTGAAATGTGGCAATTATGCATAGAAAGGCCAGAAAAAGGAGGGTCTTGAAATCTCCGTACTATTTGTAATTTATAAATTTCCTAGATCACAAACCAAGATCTTGAGTTAGCCCTTTACCATTCATTCAGCACAAACAGAATTAACTGAAAATTTAACAGCTACTCCATAACTTCTCACATTGCCTGTGGAAAAACCTATCAACTTATGTCTCAAAGTGCAGGTGTAAAATTCCTACTTCTCAATTTGTTCCAGCAACTGCTCTGATGAGGGCACATCCCAGAAAAAGTATTTCTTCACCAAGTACTTTTCAAAAGTATGGCTCTGAACCCAAATTCCCTATACCAAAGTAATCTTCTTCACCTTATGCAGATCACTTAGTCTTCATTTAAAAAGAAGGTTATGGGTTCTCCTTGAGGCAGTCTGCTCCAAAAAGGTCCACCCAAAAGATAAATGAAAAGCCAAAAAAATGTCAACAAAAAATAGAGACTGAACCTAGCAAAACTGCTGCTGATATTCAGGAGCAGAAACCACATGCCTCTTGCCTGAACAATTTCCAAACCATAAATGATGTTTAATGTGGAAAAAGTCATAAATGTACAAAAGTTACTTCTAAAACCAAAAACACAGAATTTCTTACTTATAGCTTTGATGAATGAAGTGTTTTGTATTCTGGCGTCATGCTTGGCACTCTAAAGAGCTTTTCTGCTAGGTGGAAATTAATGGCACTGCATGTTGGCATGTCCACTGGCTTTGCAGCAGACTGGAGAGTGCCCTTCAGGATCCCAACACAGGCTGTCTCTGTTGACTGCTCGGCAAGGTGGAACATGTTCTCCTTGCACCAGTTGTATATCACAAAAAAGGGTTAAATAATACTAAAAAGATTTTAAATGGTTCTGTGCATTATGTTCTTTTGTGCTGTTGGCTCCTACCTGTCTTTCAGCTTCTGTCCAATTCAGGAAGAAACAATGTGTGAATAAATCACGCACAAACCAGAAGTGGCTCACAAAGCAAAGCAGATTAAGGTATTTCAAAGGACACAGGAATTAAGGAAACAGTGCTTTAGTCTCCTGTCTGGTACTGTTGATTTGCAGACATTTCCAAGTGTGTTCCAAAACTATATTTAAAATTAAGCTTTTAAAGTAAACAGTTTCCACCGGGTGCCAAGATTGCTTTAATGCCAGAACAGAAAGCTCTGTCTGACACATGCATAATTTTCCAAGCCGGAAATATAACAAAGCATTTAATACAACAGACATCATTTGATAGTCTCAACTTAGACTCCCACTTGGCAGTGGCAGTAACCAGTCTTCCATCAACTGCATCCAAAAATGATGCTTGCCTAACTTGTTATCATGCAAAACATTAATGGGAGTATCTTCCTCTTTTGAACTCCCTTGGAAATGGAAACATAGGCTGAAACTGCCTGGTACACAACCATGCAGAACATCTGAGAACCCTTCCCAGGTGGAAGCAGACAGAAAAACATAGGGAAGCAGCCTTTTCTGTACTGTGAGTCACATCATCTACACACAGGGGACCCCTGTGGGGCCATGGGGAGCACAAGGAAGCAGAGCCAGTAACTATTTTATGGAAGAGCCATGCTGGCAGAAGTTGGCAAGCCTGTAGCTGCCCGGTCAGCTCTCCGAAGGCAGCTGCTGGCTGGTCAGCACACGCTGTTCTGAGAGCTATCTGCTTTCTTTTTCCCCTACCACTTTACTTTTTGCATTATGCAAGCCAGACTTTAGTACAAGGATCTATTTATCTTCCTGGATCAGTGAGTGGCACGGGTTCTTCACTTCTTCACCTAGTATGAAAGAGAGCTATTTTAACTCCTTCACTTCCAAAAACACATGTATTTTTTGTTATAAACGCATGTGTGACACCAGATCCTCAGGATAAATAACACTTGATTCATAGTTTTCCTAGGCTTTAGTGGTCCGTTGGAAGAAAATCATGGCTGAAAATATGTGAAAATATATATATTAAAAAAAAAAACCAACCAAAAAAACCCAAACAAATCACTGTATGATTTGTTTAATGACACTTGGTGATGATCTGTAGCCTTGCCCCTACACAGAGAAAAGGCACATTACCTACTAATGGATCTTTGTGAGCAGGTCCCGGTAGCTGTTTTCATCATTTCTAACAACCAGTGACTCAGTTTTCCTTTTCTCCTCCTGCACCTCAGTGAGTGAATTAAACAGGCTGTCAGTGGCTCAAGGCCAAGTCCAGCCCTCTCCCTCTGACAGCACACTTCAATTTTGCTGTTCCAGCACTTCTTGTGGGACAGGTGCCCAGTAAGTGCTTTAGAAACCAGTGTTTACTATTCACGAGAGGAAGAATTTCAGGAATAATACTATCGTAACATCCATGACAGGAGTTTTTTATAACCTACTTGTTAAAGTCATGTGCTTTTGGTATGGCAGCCCTCTGAAATGCATCTCTTTTGGGGTCCAACCTATTCTAGGGTTCCATTTTCTGTGTGCCTAGAGTGAACATTCCCTCAGGTCTGGTACCACCCAGTTCCGTGGCAGTGCTCTCCCTGAGAAGCAGTGACTAACGTGCTCCTTAAAAACAAGTCATTAGTTCTAAAGTATGTCAGAGGAAATATATTCTTGAACTTGCCCACTGTAGCATACCTGATCTTTCCTTAAGGCTGCAGCTGAAAAGACCCAAATCCTTTGTGTCTCAGCAGACCCCTAATTTCTGAGCAGGCAACAAAATTGAGTGTCCCCCCTAACAGCTCATTAAGTTCTCTCTCTCTTTTTTGCTGTCAGTCTATTTTGCTATTTGACTTGTAACAAGTTTTCTTTTCAACAGAAGCAACTTCTACATCACCTTAGAGCTGGTGCAGCTGGGTCAGAGCCTGTACTCACAGTGACACGTCATGTACCAGATGCAGAGGGAAGTAGCTTGAGTTCCACGGGACTGATGAGGCATTTTTCAGCATTTTCAGTTTTGTTTTACTTTCTTGCTCATTACTGAATGCTGCTCCTGCTTCTTATCCATTTGCAATGTGCCTGTGTCTTTAGTGCTTCTGTACAGCCCTCAGCAATCCAGATGTTGCTCCCATGCTCCAACCTGATGCTTGCTGGAAATTCTCTTTTGTGGTTTTCCTATGCTTTTCCCAGAAGACTGAGGCACTTTTTCCTCTTTGCTTTTTCTCAGCTATCATATGTGTTTTCCCTCACACCTTTTAAAAATTTGCCACCAAAACAGTCCAGCGTGTAACACAGCAACAATCTTTGAGCAGTCATTCCTGGAGCTGCTATGGAAACAGAATTGCTGGAAAAGAGTTTTCTGGCAACTCATGGCTCCTCACCTGCAGCCTGGGGCACACCACCTGAAGCTGCTATCATAATGCCTTGTCTCCTATCTCATTAGGGCAGAAGGTAAATTGCAATTCTTTATTCCTCAGCACAGATCACAGAGGTAGCCTAAATAAATTCCCCCTTTTTTTTTTAATATGATAATTTTATTTGGAGACTGCTTCCAAACTTGGTTCAAGAAATGCTTTGGAATGAAGAATACAGTAGTATACATTATTCAAATAGATAAAGATCCTCACCACTGCAATGCTGCACCCTGTTCTTTAAAAGCTGCTGTTAACCACTGAATGTTAACACTCTTTTTTTGCCCTAGTTGGACAACTCCATGATCAAAACTACACTCATTAAACATGTACCAAGAGACCACAAAAAGACTTCCCTTATTTTCAGTAAATTAAACATATTGTTAAACGTAGTGCTAAATTGAGTCTGAGTTATCAAATGCAGAAGCCCCCAGCTCCAAACACATATATCAAGGGACAAAAGCTATTGGTAGAGCTTTGAGTCAATGGAAACACTGGCATTATTTCTACCAGCATTGGTGAGAGCACAGACAGGTTATAATACAATAGACATTCCTGAACCCCAAATTTCTCCAAAGAAGGAAATGGTCCTTGGACCAGGCCTGAAGCTTTCCAGTGAAGAGACATAAAAGTTTGTCCTGCTGCCACACAGACTTTGTTTGGTGACTAAGTATGCCTGAGTATCTTGTTAACATGCCCTACAATCTTGAAAGCTGACCCTTTGCAATAAGAAGTGTGACAAAGAAACAAGCTCTTGAATGGGGAAAAAAGGCTCTATGCCCCAAGCACTGTAACCCGAATAAGGGGCTTTCTGAAGGAACAAAGCTGCTTGTACACAGGTGCCTGCTCCTTGAGTCAGCGGGTAAAGTGCAAGCCAGCAACACTTGGGAACTGGGCAGTGCAGGAGTTTGAAGCAGAGGCTGGTTTGCTTTGTCTCTCGATGTCACAACAGTTCCTGAAAATTTCAGAGTTCCAGGAGAGCTGCCTGACTTCCTCTGAGCTGCTGCCTCCAAGCTGCATTCGCAACACTGGCGGCCTGTGTATTTCAGGAATGCAAAAAACTGGCACAGTGAGGTCTATGATTCAGCCAAGATGATGTGTTGGGACATGACTGAAGTTAATTAAAAGGAGCTTAAGACAGACAGACAAAAAAAAGAGTTTGCAAGACTTCTTAAAGAGCCAATTAATTATTATTTGTGGCTGCACACGCCAGCTGGGCCACAACATGGAATCTCCCCAGCCCTTACCATTCACCTCAGAGTCTTTATACAATGCCAAAGAAAACCCATATGCAGGTCAGCCTGGGAGCTCTGGGCCAAACTCCCTCCACCAGAGCTGAGCAGAACTTTACATTCAGCAGAATAGTCTTGTTTACACCCACAGATATATGCTTGGTCTAAATATAGACACAGAGCAAGAAATGAATGATATCTTGGTTGACCCGCAAAAAAGCACGGCCTCTGCAGAGCAGGATGACCCAGTGACAATTGTCCTTGTAAACATGAAGTGGAAAAGGAAGGACTGGCTCCACCTGGAGTCAGGGTGGGGGAAGAGAGAATAAATGTGAATAATTTCAGCCCCTCTACTGCATGATAGTGATCATTTTCACTGCTGCACAAGGCACCCACACTTAAAGAACCATAATTTCCCGAACACGCTTCCAGACTAGTTTCCTATAAGAAATTTATTGCCTCATTAGCAATTCCCTAAGACTCTAAATTCCTTTAAATTCCCAAAGACTAAATTCCAAGTCCCAAGTCTACAGACCTAAGCCCTTCATTACTTCCCTGAGGACAGCTAAGCAACGTTCACATGTGTGAGCAACCTCCTTCCTTTCAGTTCTCTGTACATTCAGCCAGCACTGTCCCAGAGGCACAGCTGAGCAAAGCCAGGAGTGGGCCCTGCCCAGCTTTGCGATCTCAGAGCCACATCACTGCACAGAATGGTCAGAGCTCCCACGGACTGAGCAGGCTGCCTGACAAATCCTTACCAAAACCTGCACTTTCCCCGCTCTAGAGGACAGACCGTGCTAAGGTCTGTCAGTAGCTGATGTGTATGTTTAACAGGAGGCTGCAAATTTCAAGTGGCTGAGGGTGATTGCAGTTTCCAAGGCTGCCGAGTGCGTGTGACTGGCACGGCCGGGCTGCTCCCGCGGCAGGGCCAGGAGCCTCCCAGCGCTGCAGGCCCCACACCTGCTCGCACAGCCCTACCTGCACGTAGACCTTGGCAGCCCCTGTGGCATTTGCTAGAGTGGGGGTGGGAAGACCACGGTGTCATTTACACACAGGTTGAGCAAACCAGGTGCAATCAGTTTGGGTTTGGCTGAAGAATCCTCCACCCTGCTTGAGTTATTTAACCCCTGCAGTGCCAAACCTTTAAGCATGCCCAGGGCAATGACAGCATTAGTCTGCAGAGGAGGCATCTGTAGATCAGTCATCATTCTTATTGCCAAAGGCAACACAGGAGGGATGGGTCATATTAAGAGAAAGATAGCCAGCCCTCCAGCTACTGTACTATTAAAATTATTTTAATCAAAGCAATAAATATACACAGTAAATATAAACCCAGCTGTTGTTTCATTGTCCTGTCACCTGGCCTTGGACAAGCTAAAATGGTGCATGACAACCCTTTGAAGAGCATGGCACAGGGATCAATATGTTGCAGATGCAATGGGCAAGAAGGTGGCAAACAGACAGCCGGACAAGCCAAGCTTTCAGGATGGGGAAGCGATGCAGCACTGCCAGTGCACTGTCCTGGGACACAGCTGCACGTTCAGTCCAGTCTGTCCCATGGTAGATAGACAGGAGCCCTGGGATCCGTGGTCTGAAAATTGCTCCCTGGAATACACACCTTTTGCCTTCACACCCACTGAGCTCTCTAGTTTGTGGGGTATACATCTTGCAGCTCTCCAACACAGAAGATTTGAGTATGCAGTTTGTAGGGGGTGGACAGTTACCAGACTGTGACATCAGGAGTTCATAAAGTCAACTAAGGGCTGTTTACTCCCAGTCTGTTATGTTTCTCAAAATTAATACTGCAATAACAAAGCCTTAATTTCCCTATGGGAAATTGCTGAGTGCAGATCATTCAGTCTGTGGGGGACATGTCTGCAGAAAGGCCTGGAAGAGCAGATTTTGAATTTCTGTTTCCAGTTGTTCTTCTAAACCTTTCACAAAGGGTTGAAGAAATAGGGGAGGGACTTGGGGGGGAAGTCCAGATTTAAAGTAGCTTAACACCTTGCTGGATCCTTGCCGAATGCAGTTTCAAATTAACAACTCCAAACTAGCAGGAAAAATGCTTCTCTCGACCCCCGGGGGGTCGGTGCAACACTGGCACAAGGCAGAGCTCAGATCTGACACAAAAAGACTGGGTTGCTCACCTCTCTCCTGAAGCCCGGAGAAAGGGGCACTGCTTCTAGAAAGGGACAAAGACAGCCAACCCCACAACAAAGGACACTTTTCAGCAGCACATAAAAGGAGGATCTGGCTCTGCCCCTCCGGCCAGACCCCACCCCTCGCAGCGTGGAGGCCTTGCCCCAGCCAAATCTAATCAAGTCTGACACACAAGACAACACGGACGGACACTTGCCTTAGGCAGCCCCCTCCTCTGCTCCTCACCCACAGACCTCCCCCCGACGCACAGGGCGCTTCCTTGCTTGAAGAGCTCAGGCCAGCCCACGGCGCCATCCCTGCCGGCCATCACCCCCTCCGGCCGGGCAGGCACCACCCCACAGCCCCAGCGCCCCCGAGAGGGTGACAGAGCGCCCTCGCACCACTGGCCTGGACCTTCGCTGCACTGATGGAGTGCCTCTGCTCATCTATGGGGAAAGGCAGCCCCCGACCCTGCTGTAGGGGGGCACGAGCATTGCCTACTTGCAGCCGCAACTGAGGTTCCCTTTTCCTTAGAACCTCCATAACTGCCCCCATGTACCTGGAGGAGTCTTTGCCCCACCAGCCCTTATAGTTTAAAGCGCAGCTGAGTGTTGATTAAAGTACACTGGAACTGGGCCAGGTCCTCAATAATACAAGTGTTCCTTCAGATAGGAGAAAAAAACCCACAAAGCTTTATAATAATGCATTTAAACATTGCTGGGACAATCAAGTAACTGCTGAAGGTAGAAAGAGCTCAAAGCAGCCAGACCTGTCTCATAAAAGCAGAGAAGGCTGAATATTTCCTAAAATTGTCCCTCCAGCATTATCTACTCCACTCCACAGGTCAGGACTCTGTATGCTCCAGAGTGGGCGAGAGTCTAGCAAAGAAAGCTGAATAAGCATTGCTTGAAAAGGAGGAGGCAGGAATTCACCAAAGTGAAGAGGAGGAGGAGAGAGCAGAGGCTGTTTTTAGAAGTACTGGCACCACCTTTGTCTGCAGTGGCCAGGAAACTGGTTGGAAGCCCCATGACTTGAGCAAGACACCCAGACCTGGGAGCCAGAAGAGGAAAGGACTTGGCAGAAATTTCCCCGCAAAGCAAGGAATCATTTATGCAGCAGAATATTCAGCTTGGCCTCACTGCAAAGAAACGCTGCCAGATACTTGATCGTGCCACCAGTATATTAGCATTCCACTCCCCTGCTCTAATATAGTCATGAATCTTCTTCATGCACTTTTATCTTCCATTTGATCACTTTTACACAGCTTCTCTCTAGCCCCAGTCTTCCTTCACTGCCCTGGGGCCATCACAGTGTTCTCCCAGAGCCACTGGTGTCCCATCCCCCTGGCTCCCAGCTACCCAGCCTCATTCCTTCCACACTTGCCCTTTGGGCGCTGTTGTCCCACCCTCTCCTTTGAGAGTCTCATAGCACATGAAAGGGTGAAAACCACCACTCTGGCCTTTTTAGGGTTAAAGACAGAGAGGCCAAGTATCAAAGAGCCAACTCAGGGAAATTTTGGCACCTGCAGGAAGCTGACATAACCTGGCTGATGCATTGCTAAACTCACTGCAAGTTTATCTTTACCCTTCCTCTCTGAACTAGCTGCGTGTAGCTCACTCCGTGGTGCAGTGTGGCATAAAGCCCTGCGTAGCCAGAATGTCTGCAGGAGACAGAGCAGAGAGGACAATATTCTGTCACTGCATTTTCTTACTTGCTTGCACCACAAAAGGAGAGTGAGAGGCTCAATACTAGGCAGCTGCAGCACCTGACACAGTATCACAATGGAATTAAAATGCACCTTTCCACAGTGCAGAAAGTTGTCTGGGTCAACGGTTGATGGTGCCAGCATACACTGATGGACAAAGTCTGAGAGGTTTACACCCATGCCAGCCAGAACTTCGAAACAAAACAGTGCCACTTCAAATACATACAGACATCTAAAAGCTCCACTGAACAAGTGATAGTCATGGCCTTGTTTTCTGAATGTGTTTGTTCCTTTTCTATTTTAAAAAGTGATGCAGAACAATTTTAACTGTTAGATGTTTTTTCAGGGCACGGCCATACATCAAATAATTTCCCTTTGCTATAGTCCATGGAAACAAAAATAACCCTTTGAGAAAGACTATAATCAGCTGGTTAGAATGTGTGTATCTCTCTTCCCAACAAACAGAAAATATAAATCTACACTTGAGTTGTAGTCCTGTGTTAACATGTCATCTACTAAGACCGTCAATTTCAGTCTAGCTATGAAAATCTGTTGCTGGAGGAATAAAATCCTAGATGAAAGTCCAGAGCTAAAACATAACTATCCTGGAAACATTTGTTAATGACCCAATGACTGTGTAAAACATACACTAGCATTGATAATTGTATTTTAATTATCCTCTGTGTTGAAAAGAAACATAAACATATCCAAATCCACTTGGTCAGTACTAAAAATTGAGACAGAAGAAAGTTCACTTTGGACCTGATACTTGCCACACTGGGTTTGAAGTTACATAGAACTGGTTCCAGACCTTTTGTCCAATGAATCCTGCTGCAGACAGGACCCTGCATTCTTTCCCTTTTAGAATAAATGCTTGCACAGGGAAGGCCTTGTGCCCACATAGCAAAGTGGGTGACAGCAGGTATGGAGGGAAGCACAGAAATGGATTTTTGACCATGGCTAAAGGGGATGACTGATAAGCATAGAAGTACAAACTTTGTTCTTGGATACTTCAAATTAGAAAAAGTCTATTCCTTTGGGTCCATGTCTAGTTTTTGCAAGTTAGCTGGATTACCATCCTGCCTTTCTTTCCACATACTCATTCAGGCCATGAGTTTAAGGCTCCTGAAAGGCACCATATATTGGGAGTAGGTAGGGTGTATTTGTTTGTTTGAACTCTCCTTGCAAAAACAACAATAAAAGAAGGGAAGAACATTGGATGGCTTCAGATTTGCTTTCCAGCAGAATGTGACTAAGGCAGGGAGGCAGCCTGGGAAATACACTCAGTCAGGACTCCGGGGTGGGACAAAAACATACGGAGAAACTCAATAGAAAATAAACAAGATAGATCAAAGTTTCCAGTCATTAGTAGAATAAAGAAAATGGAGACCAAACAGGTGATCGGGAGGCAGTTTTTGTGGACACAGCCTGGAAGGGAGGAGAGCCAGGAGTCTAATCTCCAGGCATCTCCAGGCACAGTCTATTAATATGGACCCAGCAGACTGACAGACTGAAGTAATAGGTGAGAAAAGTGAGGGCAGGAGAGACAGACCAGAGAATAAAGCTCATTTGGAGGTGAGTGGTCCAAATGCTGTCCTGGATGTTGTTTTGGTCAGTTGCTGTTGTGTAACTGGAAATTTCACATTGGCTTCCTGGAAGTTTATAGTATTCAGGAATCTCCTCCAGGAAACTTGCTGTGCCTGAACGGAAAAGCACAGTGACCAAGGTGAGCCACAAGCAGTTAGTGGGAGGTAGAACAGAAAAGGTGTGAGGATGAGTATGAGGAGAGAAAGTATTTAAGAAATTCAAATTGATGCTGGTTTGTGGGACAGGGAAAATCTGAAGAGGAAAGGATAACAGACAAAAGGAAGGTCTTAGGAGAGAACACAAGTTCTTTGAACTCAAATTCTGCTTTATTTTAAAACACACACATTGCAACAGAGATGCACATACGCACACACAAACAAGTCAAGTATCCACATGAACACAGTTGGTTCTGGATATCCCTTCTTTCTTTAATTGGTCCCAGGTGAGGCATCAACAATCACATCTGGAAATTTTTATACAAATGGCAGGAAAGCCAATGACTCGGGTCACAAATATTTCACGCTCTCTCTTTGCCAGAAACACGGGACAAATGTGGTTTACATCTGCCTCCCTATAAATACACACACACTTGCAAGATTCTCCGCTATGGCAAATACTTGTGCAAGTAAAAGCAGAGCTGGTCAGTGTTCCTCCCATCCACCCAAAGGAGATTTGGTCAGAACTGAGAAGCTGGATGCTGGGTGATGCCTGCAGTCCAGGTTGGTATAAGGATCAAGAGATGGCAAGGACATCCTTCCTTACTGGCTGTAGAAGCAAAACACAGAATCAAATTACATGGATGAGCACTTTCAAAAGCTGCTGCATCCCCTGCCTTCCAGATCCAGACTCTCCATGAGACCACAGTGTCAGGCACACCCAGTTTCTGTCTGACATGCGAACTCAGCTTAACTTTCAAAAGCTCACCTTTCAAGAAAAAAAGCCACTGGGTCCTCCCTTAATCCCCTACTCTTCCTGCCTCAGGTGCCAGCTACCACCTGAGTTTATCCACACAGAGTCAAGAAGAAACTGTAATAGTTTCTTGTCTGTGATGCGCCAATTCAAGCAAAGCACTGCCTGACTTAATTAGTTCTACCCAGTGTGCACTGGTGCTGCAAAATGCTCTACAAACTCAACTCATCTCAGCAGTAAGGACCAACCTCTTGGGCATCAGAGGATGAACTCAGATCAGGTCCTAACAGTAGCACTGTTTCCTAGCAGAAACACTGTGTTCAGCTTCTGCACAACTACTCTATGAGCATTATAATTGCAAGAGATGGACACTATCTGTGTCAACAGTTCTCAGGAAGGCAGAGAAGCTGTATTTCTCCTCAGTGCTAGCTAGTTCTTAGAAGAACCACAATATCTTTGCTCTTCTTAGATGTCCTGCTAGTGTAGGTGATGCTGTTGGTACTTGGCTGTAGACACTGGTTTAGGAGAACTGAGAGGCATACTGGGTGCAACAGAGTGTGCACAGCAGGCAGAGCTGGGCAGGGACAGCTTACACACCCCTAATGAGCCAACTCTGATCCTATCTGTGGCAACTTTGTTTTGCTCCAGGGGTAAAGAGACTGCAGAGGTGACTTAACTAGATGTCAGAGGGAATCTCCTAACACCACCTAAAGCAATCCAGTTGGCATTTTTTCATTCCCTCTGCTTGCCCTTGGCATAGTGGATGTGCCAGTAGCTGTTTACAGAGCTCTGCCAACTTCTGGGTAGCAGGGTATGACATGGCTCATTGCACCTCTAGAACAGCCTGGAGTCTGCAGCTCTGAACTCCAGGATGATGAAGCTGCTTCACAGACTTAGATCAAAAATCACTTTCCCTCACTGAGGAGATTGCCTAAAGCTAAAGACACAACTTTACCCACCTCTGAATGTCCACTGTTAAGCTTCCTACCATCAGAATTTGTAATGGACAAGAGTCAACAGCACCCAGCTACTGTATCTCTTGGGTTTGATCTTTTCCCTTAATCTGTGGCATTTAGCTAGAGCACTTGACCATACTGTCTCTCATCTAAAGCTTTAAAACAAATAGGAAAGTTCCATGTATGTTCAAGTAGGAGTTGATCACTCAGGCAGAACAGCCCAGCAAGATACACATTCTCTTAAAGTCAGTGGAATTCCAAAGGCAAAGCACTTAAAATTGACAAAACATCATCATTTTTTATTCAATGTTTAATTAACACATTCAATTTACCTCTACTCCCACTGTTGCAAGAGAGATTAATAGCTTACTAATTTTAGGTGTTTTTTAAGGATTAAAGAAATTTGATTAAACACTTCATCTCTTGACTGTTAGATCTTTAGAGCACTCCATCAGCCAGGTTCAAATCTGTGATGCTGCTAGTACCTGTCTGAGCCTCTCAAGTCCAGAACAGGTACTGCCCTACCAGGTACATTTGCCTCATTCTCTTTGGACCCCTAGAAGGGACACTGCTGGAAACAGGATCACTGAACTGATCAATGTCATGGATGGCTCACACCACTTCCTGGAGCTTTCCTGGAGCTTTCCAGAAGCCCACACCAGGCTAGCCAGCATGCCAGAACCAAGAAAAACTGAACCAAGTAGAAGCACAAATGTTTGGAGTCCTTGCTCCAAGTGCTGACAGACAGTGCCGTGCTCTGATTTATTCTCTGGAGCCTTTCTAAGGGCACACATTGAAATGACCTCCCCACGTGTCTCATCTGGTATGCCACAGGTGTGAGGCTGTTGCTGCTCTTAACATCTTTTAAGTGTTCCACCAGATGAAAAGATGAATTTCCTTTGTTCCTTGGAGATGGAGTTTCTTTCATTTCCTGCATGAGGATGCAGTCCACACTTCCAGTAGAGGGAACAGATGATGTAGGCCTGGAGGGTAGGGGTGCATTTGCATGGGATGGTTTATCAGGTGGGTTTGCACAATTAATCACTTTCACCCATTGGGCTGTACATGGCTGGAAACAGCGGAACTGTTCTGAGGAGGTGCTCTATATCACAAGAGCCCCAGAGAAGAAAACCATAATTTCAAACCTCTTTGCTCTCAACCCATGGAAAGAGTCCCCTTAAAACCAAAGCTGAATGAAAGGACCATGATTTAGTTTATTTGCATATGTGATTATGTAAATCAACCTACTGCTTCTTATCCCTTGGCAGCAGAGCTGCCTGCAGAAGAGCCTCCAGTGGAGAAGATTGGATTATGGAAAGGGACATATGCGTGAAAACAGGTCCTGGCTGCATATTTAGAGTTCATCAGCAGGCACGTGGAAAAAAGGGGGATTTAACCCTTCAATGTCAGAAAGACAGGACAGAGAAAAACAGTGCAACAACCATGGAGAATGCTTAGATACAATGCAGCAGCCTTTACTGGAACATGTTTAAGGAAGTATTTTGTGATCACTTGGACAGGTGTGTGCAAAAGTGTAAATGATCATAAGCCAACAGAAATCAAAATGGTGAAATATTTCTAGCTCCAGGATCATCACAAGAAGAGCCATCTCATTCACATGTCATTGTCACCTTGTGATGTGCACACAGTACCTGCTTGTTGCTCTCCAGCATGCCCAGTACCCACCTCCTGAGATACATGTTCAGCATTCCCATACAGCTATCCTGTATTCCACTGCTGGCTGGACTGTCGTCTGCTCCAGCCTTCCAGCTGCCATCCCATGATGCAGCATCCAAGCCAGTGCTAGCTGCACTGCCCAGGATATGCCACAGCCCTATAACTCCTTACCCTTTTATTATGGATCTGCCTGCCCAGCACCCCACTACCTCCAGGGGTGCCCAGAGCAGTAACAAAGCAGTTTTTTATCACTGAGAGGCTCAACAGGCCCCGTCAGTGTAGCAGCACTGCTGGGGTTAACACAACCCCTGTCCAGCATATCTAAGCATCTGTAGGAAGGGGAACATTTTTAATCCTGTGAAGAAACTGCTGCATGGATGACAAAAGCAAAGTGACCAGGCCATCTCCATCTACAGGAAACAGGAGCAGCATTCAGGGATGCACAGAAAGTGCTACATATAATTTTACAAGCTTTAAATAATCTCTTACTAGGGCTAATAGGGCATCTCTCACATAAAAACCCCAACAAACAAGCAAACAAACAAACAAAAACCAACAACAACCCAAAAAATCATTAAAAGTAACAAAAGGAAAAAGAACTGGCACTTCTAAAGAACATGGCTAATATGAATCAGCCATCTCACAAGTACTAATTTTAAACTGACTACAGGAGTAAGTGACAATAACTTTAGGATTCCAAGAAATGTCCCAAAGCAAAACTAAATATGTCTCTGGATTTCTCTTTGTTCTGAAATTTGAATCAGGATGATTTTGGCCAAGAGTCACTCAGCTTTTAAAGCCAACTTTGACCAATTTAAAGTTTCTAAACCAAGGGAAATAAAGTAGATTCTTTGGAGGAATTTTGCATGTGTGACACAAATTCAAAGTAAAAGGTGTTGTGTGGGGGGAGGGTAGGTTTTGTTTTGTTAATCCTACCAAGACTGGCAAAACAATGGGGGATTGTAGCAAAACTTTAGGTTGACCCAGACCAGTAACATCTCTTCAAGTTATTCTGTTGTTACCTACCCTGGGTCAGCCACCCTAACCTATCCTTTGTGAATATATGGAAAAGCACATACAGCAGCTGACACTGGCTAACTCTGACTCATTTTTCAACTGTAAGCAGGACTGAGGTGAGATCAAACAGTGCTGAGTCAAACCCAAACTTTGTAAAATGGCAGTATTATGCACGGCCCTGGTAGTCCCAGAGGACCCACTTCAATATCTGCAGTTTGAAGTGTAAATGAATAAAAGAAAATTCCTTCACGTACAGGATTCCTCTTCCTCCTAGCTTCCTTAGGATCATCAGATTTGATGCCCTCAAGGACAAGATCAAATTCAAGATAATGGAACACCTGGAATGTATCTGTGCTTGAATCCTGCAGTTTAGATGCCAGCTTCCTCTTCTGTGGTGGCAGTGCCTCTGCAAATCATGCACAGAATCAGGGGAACAACCACATGTGTGTTTGTTTTCACTATCTTCAGAATTAGGAGAGGGGATTAGGTGTGGGGTTTCTTGCACGCCAGCTGCACTGCTTTAGCCATAGCACTGTCCTGATTCTATGGTAGAAAGGATGACACCAGAGGAACAACATCCATCTAGCTCCAGCAAAAGTATTCTGGCAACTTGCAAGATAATTACTAAACTTCCACTCATTTTTGGTTTTCTCCTCACAGTGGAATTCAGGGTATGTGGTGGTTGGAGTCCAAACAGCCCTAGAGGCTTGTATGGGAGGGACTGCCAGTCATGGTCACTCCAGAGAGGAAGGAAAAGGCAACAGAAAGGAAGGAATCCAGCTGAGGGAAGGAACACGCATATGGACAAACCCATCCCACTGAGGATTGCAAGGAGGAGCAGCGTGCTGAGTTCAACACATCCTGAGGGACAGAGCTTGGAAGCAATGAGAAGGTCTCTTGGATGCAGTCAACAACAGCAGTATGAGCTGGCTGCTGGCAAGGGCTATCGAAGGCAGCATTCACATTATGCTCTTTTTCCCATTTTGAATGCCCCCTATCAGGTTTGTACCACTCCAAAGTACCAAGACCATATATACACTAAACCTCTTCTCTTCAGCCTCTTCAAGGTTGGCCATGGACCTGTACTGTTACCTGTATTTGAGAAGCCTGGGAGCAGCTCCTGACAGTCGCTGATCTCTGCAGTCAGGAGCTGACAAAAACGTGGCAAATGTACCCTGCAGAGACAGCCTGGCACGTTTAACCTACACCAGCTGGAAAAGTGACTGCTGAATACCGGAAACTGCTTTATCCATGGGGTTGGTCTAAGGCAGCTCTTGTCAAACTGACCAGGAGCTTTGTGCCCTAACAGTAGGGTATTCTGTACCCGCTGCTTGTCCAAGTGCCCACAGCAGGTTAAACAGCCCGGGGTCAGGGTGTGCTCTCAGTGCAGCTGCTGGAGCACTGGCAGCGCCCTGGCCCCAGCCTGAGTGCCAGCATCACCGCCATGAGGCAGCCAGCCCCAGCCTCAGAGGCTGGACTCCAGCAATGCCTTCCCATTCCCGGCTGGCTGTCTCCCATGTGGCGACGCATAGCACTATTCACCCGACTATTGGCCCAGCCCAGAACTGTTTTTATTAGAAAACACTAAGGCAAGCCTTTCCAAGCCTCAGAAGAATCATCTTGTAAAGATCTGGGCTTGAGATGCCAAATGATTGCTGCTTTGGCGGAGTCTGCACATTCATTTTTTATTGGTCACAAACGCTTTCCAGATGCTGGCATGCTGGCTGCAGATTGCAACTCTGGGGACTTGGCTCCCAGCCCCAGTCACTTTGTTAAACTCTTGACCTGCTGTGGGTTAAAAGAAGCGGGGAATGGGACTGAGTCACCATGAGGGCATTGCTAAGAGAGAGTGCGCACTACACAGCAGAGACCCATTTCAGCAGCTTTCTGTGCTCAGCTGGCATGGAAAACATTTAAGGTGGTCCACAGCAATCCAGTTCAGCTGCCAAAGCTGGTGAGAAGTGCAGCATAGCACCAGCCTGGGCTTTAGGAGCAGGGGCAGAGAGGCTGCCTTGCAGCTGCGTTTTCTACATTGCAGCCCATACACTTTCCATCTTTTTTTCCTCTGCACAAGTGGATTTCCCATCCCTGCTGCAGTACTAAAGCAATCCTCTGAGCCAGAGCCATGTGCAAGATCAGACTGAAAGCTGAAGCCTGGAAACCTTCTTTGGGTTCAGGTTTCATGACAAGCCTGAAGCTTGTTCATCAAGAAGGTTTGCAAACCATTGGGGGAAAAAAAGGCTTTCTAGATTCTCAGTTGTTTGTATCCCAAGTAAGGGGGAAAAATAAAATCAAAAAGGAAGAGGAGATGTGAACAAGCAGAAGGAAACACAATTTTGATGGAGCTGTTTGATATTTTTCTGAATGGAAAAAAATTCCCTTTGAAAAACATAGCTGTTACAAATCATTGGGTTTTTTCTCTCCCTCAATAGGGCAGCTTAAAAAAAAAGTAGTATTCTGCACTTTTGGATAGATTTCCTAACTGAAATTCTGCAGCTGATGACTTTCTTTAATCTCAGTTTTCAAGAAGAAAAAGTTCTCTCGAAACCTCAATTCAAAGAGAACACTTTTAGCTGAAATGAAATTTTTCACGCTGCTTTGAATTATGCAGCCAAAAGCAGTATTTCAGAAAATGTATTTCCATTCAGAACTTTGGGACACAAAGGAAAACAGTTCTTGATAAGATCAATTGACCTGAGCTTTGGTGCAGTTTCCCCTTCTGCTTCTGGGGCAGGGGGTGCTCCTGCACAGGTCCTCTGCCCAGGACATCACCTCAAGGCTGTCATCCTGCTCTCCCACCCACTCCTTTTACAAACTGCTGCCTAAACCACAGCCCTGAGGAGCTCCTGGGCTCTGTGCTTGGGCAGATGATGAACTGCTGAATGCCAGGCAGGACAGAGACAGAATGGGAGACTGGTGCAGGAATGCACAGCAGGGCTGGAGATCAGCTTCTGCAGTGCTCACTCAGCGAGGTGATGCTGGGAATGGCTGGTTACCCTTCAGCTGGGGGAAACTGCCAGCAGAGCTCTGCTTGCTGCCCTCCGCCCTACAGCTGGGGATGGAGACTTTCCAAGATGCTGATAGAAGCAGGATGCTGAGGTACGTCTGGGTGAATCACACTGCTCTGGGTGTTGACTTCTAACCTTTCTTCAGACCTTCGTGGGAGCTCAATGTCACCCACAGGCCACTCATTAGAGCAGGCGGGGCCACAGGGGCTTGAGCAAAAAGGAGAGAGTGAATAAGCCAGTCCTTCTGCTTAAGCCTTCAACAGCCACACAGGGAAGAGGTTTCAGTGGGAGCTGGGATCTAACTCTTTGTACTCATCCTCCTCAACAGAGGCCTGCCCACAGCTCTCCTGCCCACGTTTGCAAGCAATGCACAATCCCTTCAGCAATACTTGTGCAAATAGAAGGCTCTGCAGTCCAGAGGGAGTACTGGGGGAAGGCTTCATCCAATGGATCTGGTCCAGTGATGCTAATTAAATCATCACATTAGAGCTGGGAGCTTTTTTGAGTAAGTGTTACCACTTGAGCTGAATTGCACCTCAGATCACAGCCAGGTGTGCTCCCTGGATCCAGAGAGCCCTGCCAAACTCATTTCACTTGTGATGCTAAGGCCAGCTCCAGCACAGTCTCCAGAGATTAATAAAACAGGGGAACAACCTAGTGTAAACCTGAAATCTTTTAGATTCAGCCAAGTGGAAATCCAGCCTGACTCCCCACCCAAAACCAAACAACTGAGAAAAAAAGAGAAAGTTTTACATAATAATCTCTCCAATGTTACAGCAGACAGTGTTTCTCCGAGGACATTATGTAATGTCTCGTAAGGGCTTTTAGCTGAATTATCAGGTGACTTGCACAATTACTGAAGAGAAAAACAGAATCACAGGTGAGCAGTAGGTGTGAGAATACACATCTGCCTGTTATACATTAGCAGCTGGAGAAATGATTCAGATTCAGTGAGATGTCACTGGAGATAGGCTCATACTACAGACCTCAGGTTCAGAAGACCTGGAGCTGTTTCAATCTTTCTTGCCCATGCCTATCTTGTCCAGCATGAGGGAGGACCTCTCCACAATCCTTTGTAGAGGGACAGACTGTCCAGGGTGAATTTTCCTGCCACCTCAGATCTTCAGGCCTTTACAACAGGAATCCCTGTTCTGAGACTGACTGATTGTGTCACAGTGACAAAAAAGAGAGCTCTTGGCTATTTCTCCTCTCACAGTCCAAGGATGGGAAGGATGAAAACATTCCAGATTAATTCCCACTACGTAGATGCTGATGTTTACTTCCAGGCTGTTCTCTCCCTTGCCCCTTCTGCTCACTGAGAGCTGTAGGGCTACAGGAGGAAGAACATGTGCAAACAGAGCCAGTACATCAGATAATATAACCCCTCATGCCAGCTTACTGACTTCTGCCTCACAGCAAGAAGTAGGGAAAAAAAGCTCCAACAGCAAATTCTGCTCCAGAATCTCTCCCTTCTGAGGTTAGGAACCTTCTAATTACCAGCTAAAGTTACTACTGGCTTGATGATGCCCGTCCGCTCATGTGCCAATACTGCCTTTAGTCTAAGCAGTTGTCCTCCTTCCTGGCATCTACCTCTCCTTTTTTCTCCTGTTCTGTGTATTTATAGAATTTCTCTCAGCCTTCAGTTCACCAGATTAAAGTTTTATTGAGGGCACATTTATGTAATGGGTTTTACATTTGCTTTTGCCATATATTGGTCTGTATTTGTCCAGCTTCAATATTTGAATGAGGCAGCTTTGTTTTCAGATCAGCATTGTCCTTTTAGCACATTGCTGAAGAGGTATCTTACAGCTTCATGAGAGCAATGAATCCTCTATTGCTATGCAGAGTGCTTTGCAACAGAATAAACATTCACATGAAGACAAATCTACAAAGTGCTATCAACATGGTAGTTATTGAAGCAAGGGGCAGATATTAGCACACTGAAGGCAAGAGAAGAATAAGGTGGATGGTACTGTCTCCAATAGTGTTGTTTGAAAGAGAAAAGACACTTAGCAGAATGAAGAATTAACTTCCAGAGAAATGGAGACACCAAGTACTGCTCTTCAGCAAGCCCCTAGGCAACAAATTGATGAACTTCTCCTACAGAAGAGGAAAAAACAAGTGTTGCCAAATTTTTAATATTTCAATGTATTTTCTGTAGATGATTCTAGTAATAGCAGAGTAGTTCTGCAATTGGAATCATAGAATTTTAACACAGGAAACAGAAACCCTTAATAATCCCCCACTTGCACCATAATCAAATTGCTGGTACCATAACCTTTTGTGGTAAAACCAGACAGACCAGCAAAGGCAAATGCCTCTTGGGTGAGTACATGCCAGTCTCACATGATGTTGGGATGAGATAGGAAGGCTTTGTCCTTCTGGTTTTGCGTTCCATAATGCTTTCCAGTGTAGTAATATAGCTTACATGCATACTATCCTCTATCCTGTGAGTGCAACACAGAGATGTATATGTGATATGTGATGCGTTTAAGCCAGTATGCAGCTGGTTTAAATACATCTGTGACCTGCATTCCCAGAAGAAATCGCCTTAGTTTCCATTTTCTGGCCAAATTGTTGCTAATATTTTGATGTAGTTTCTGCTAGAGACATTTTAGAGGATATATTTTGTACATGGGTATAAACCAAACAATTCCACTGACAGCTGACAGAATTATTTCAGATTTCACTAGGACAATTGATATAAAATCTCAGCATTTTTTGTCCCTCTCAAACTCTGCTGTGAAGTCTTATTGGTTAACTAACTTTTGTATTTCATCCCCGAGGCAGTTGAATTAGTCTAGGGAGTGAATAACTGAGTTAACCCATTACACTGTGTGGCTTCCTACAGAGAGAGCAGCACTACACAAGAACGTAGCTTCAAATAATTGAAGGTAAGTGCAACTCATTAGGTGGAATTCTAGGAGATACGGCCAATCACTGAGGAAGCTCTAAAACACATTCATGTGTGTTTAAAATGCATTTGGTTGTACATTCTATAAACGGAAGGACTGTTCCGGGCTCGCAGCGCGGTACCTCCCGGCTGAGGACGGCTGTGCTACCAGCGGCTCTCCTGCGCCCCCTGGCACCTGCTCCCGTTATTGCAGAGCGCTTCTAGGATTGCCGATTCCCACTGCCGTGACATGTTCTGATGGCGAAGCACATGAACCTGTGGGAAGGGAGGATGGGTGAAAGGAGAGTCATGGGAAGATTCCTTTGAATCAACCTGGGAAGAGCTGGTTTCAGCTCACCCTGCTTACACTGGCCATCACTACGCCTGCACTCAAAGAGTTGAAGTCAATCATGGTCCACTTGCAGGCCAAGCTCCTTCATTTTTCTTCCATTCTGGGACCTCATCCTTGTCGTGCTCCACTTTGAAGTGGGGAAAAGGTATGGCTCTATTGTTTGTACCTGTATTTGCTCTCTACACTTATCCACACCTTCATGCCAACACACAGACACAATATATAGCAAGAGTAAGAGATTCATATCACATCTCCCTGAAATTCTCCCACTTTGAACTCTGCCAGGTATCACCATCATTGTTATTATTATTATTCCTACAATTGTCTTAGCAGGTTTGCAGGACACACCACTGCTAACTCATGGATCCAGTGGATTCCAGCCCTTAGCTCTGGTGCCTCTTCACAAATGGACAGTAGCTCCCTTCAGCAGCCACTCGGCCACAGCACCTCCCTGGACCAACAGGACCTTCCAGCAGGAGCTCCTCAGTGTGTGCAGCACTCTGCCTTTGGACCAGGGCATCCACAGCTCTAACATCAGCACCTTGCACCTCATTGCTCACTCCTGTCCTTTGTGACTCAACATCTCTTCTCATATTCACATCTGGTTCTTTGCAAGCATTTCATCAGGAATAAATAAATATATATCTGCATCCATAGGCAAATACCCAAACCTGTATCTGATACTATCATGCTAACAGGGATTAAGGAAAGAACAGTGGGTTTGGAGCCCCTTATGAAGAGGTGAAGATTGATATAGAGAATGTGTCATCCTGAACTGAAACGGGAACAGGTGAGAAGGAGGAGAGAAAGAGCCCCTACATAGATCCTGGGGGACAGTATTTGTAAAGAAATCTCCAAATTCCCCTCCAGATGTCCCATTTAGGATTCCTTGGGATATGGAGAGTGAAGGCAGCCTAGAACACCCCCATAGATTAGGGAAATGAAAGTATGACTAATTCTAGTCCATCATATCTCCCTACCTCTGGAAAATAAAGAATAAACACTGACTGTCAGGGAGCAGCTAGCAGCTTGGGACCGAGACTTCATCTCCAGGAATTCTTTTCTCTCATCTCTTTCCTGACAAAGAAAGAAATTTCTCTCTTAAGCATTTCTTGCTTGCTTTCTCTACCACTCCCTTCCTCTGAAAGTGTAAAATGAGTCAATTGGATAGCGAATCAAGAAAGAAAAAGAAGAAACATTCATTAGGAGCCGCAGAGAGTAGATATCTACCTTCAGTTGTGGGGATTGGCACAGATTCCTACCCATAAAGATAAGCCTCCACAGCTGTAGTTCTAGGAGGTTAGATCTTTCTCCAAGCATGATAAGCCTCAATCCAGTGGATAGTACAAAGGGATCAGGGATTTCCCCAATACTGGTACATACTGTGTTATATTCCACCTTCAGGAAATATATAATGGATGAATTATAAACCCTTGAAATCTAGTTTTCTAGTACAAACATGGGTAGATCTTTGAAACGGTTGTATCGATATAGTAATTACACCAGACAGTGTTGTTTACTAACTGCAATGATACACCATAATAAATAATAACCTACCTTTATATTATAATACATATTATATGTACTACGATTACAGCTAAAACAAATAGTTTCCTGAGCTAATGCAACTAATTTAGCACATATAAAACTCTTAGCCTAATTTCAGGTTTCACAATTGCAGAAAGTGCCAAAAAAAAAAAACAACAAAAAAAACCCAAAAAACAAACCAAAAACAACAACAAAGAGGAAAGATGAGCAAAGGGAATGACCTTGCAGAATCTGAAGGAAAATAATGTTACAAGTGTTATAAAACAATGTGGTTGAAATGGTCACAAGAATGTTTGAATTGCCTTTCCTTTATAGGATTAACAAACTCAGCAAACTGCACATGTGCAGTGACAAGGTATTCAGTCACTCTTGTTTAATACACATACACCTGAAGAATACTAACTAGATACACCTCTGAGAGGGAACCACGCTGCTGTCCCTGCTGTAAGAGCAAGAGCCATTGTAGCCATGCTATGATCTGCTGTGTCCTGCAGAGGAACATTCTGACTATTCTACACCTCCTCTAATGCCCTTTGGAGCTTTAAGGAATGGTGAGAAAACTCACAGAACCATGACAAAGCTGTTCACACCTAGATCATCACTCAGGTGCCCTGGTTAACAGCCATTGCTAGCAGTGCTTCATAACCCTCATGAGTTATGTAGTTTTTAAACAAGTGGTAGGCGTGTTAAAGCAGGAGGATAAATTTGTATTCAGGTAGAAATGAAAACATTTCCATTTGCTAACCCTAAAGCACGTGTGTGTGTACAAACACACTCATACACTCCCCCACACTTTATCATTATGCTTTCCAAACACAACCTTGCTGCACAGTGCATCACAGTTTAGGGGTAACTACTCTGAATGCTTTAGGACAAGGATTGGTTTTTCCACTCTCCAGTCTAAGATTAACAATACTTTGCTCCTGCCTGATTTTGTTCAATGATGGTCAGTTCTAATATTTGCAGTTAGATGTAAATCAGACTTTTCAAAATGGTGCTGAGTTCTTCTAGTTATCCAATAATTGCAGTGAGCAGGCTGGACAGGTCTTCCTGGCCTTCAGAAAGAACTAAATATGCCATCTCTGGGTTCCACTCCTAACCCTTCCTTCAGCAGCCTTTTCATTTGCTTATTTCAGTGCTGGATCCACCCTATACATAAAAAGCTTAGCAAGCCATCATGCAAACCAGCAGAGGTTTTCAAAAAAACCCTTATATGCAGGCAGAGCTACAGTTAACATGGTTTGGGGTAACCCCACAAAACCAACAACTCCAGCTTTGGAAGAGCAGTGACTCTTCCTGTACCGCTCCACACTGTCACAGTTGAAATGAAGACATAAACAATTTTCATCCATCCCAGCCTCACCCCATTCAGCACAGATGTATGAGAAACACCAATGGCTCGAGTCACAGGACTGAAAATTGGAGTGTTCATTCTTGACCTGGTGGGCACATACACACTTAGCCTGGAATATCGTAAGCACAGTTTGCCCTGAAATCACCTTGTAAGTGACCTTGCCATTGCTTTCCACTGCCACTCAAAGCACTGTTTTACAGGTGTGGAAGTGTCATTGGACTATGAGCTCTGCATCCTTCCTTTGGAGTGAGAGGAGCAGGGTAGGGTCTACCAGTGCTGAGCTTCAAGCTGCTGCAGGTATATTTCTACCATCAAAGTGGATCCTCTATCTCTGCATTACATTGCAGTCATTCTAAATTAAGAACAGAGGAAGAAAAAAACCATGATTGGAGACTGAAGTTTTATGAAAGCTGAGATTCTCCCCTTCTGCATGATACCATCTCCCACATCAGAGGAAGCCCAATAGCCGTGGGCTTCCCATCCATCTCTGGCTCCTAAATGGCAAAGCTGCAAACAAACTCTAAATTAGGCAATGACTTCAGGTAAGAGCAGAATTACCACACACTTGTCAAGGAGCCAATTCAAAGCAGCAAGACCTGAGGAGGAGGCTGAATGTTTGATGGATTTGCTGCCTTGATTGGCTGCCACAATGCCCAAGATGACCGATGACACTTTCTTGGGCAGGAGCCATCTCCTGCAGGGCCCACACCCTGAGCAGAGGCTGCTCTCCATCAGAGCAGCTGGCTCCTGCTATGGGTTTACACTGGCTGGATGTTTGCTCCTTCCCAACTTCTAAAACAGGTCCTACTTGTAGGGGGGTGGTGTGGGGCTTGATGTGTCTCTGGTATTTATAATTACACATTTATTGAGCTTGTGCAATCCTAACTCCAGCTTCAGGCCAAAAGTTCATTGCTAGAGGGGTTCAATAAAGAATTTCCTCCTGAGAATGGAGAATTACATCACTTGCCAAGTGTGTCAGGCGGTTTTCCAGCCTCCTGTTGGGTCACACCCATTTTGACTACTCTAGTGGATGGATACTGTACATGCCTGGCTGTATCCCTAAACTCCATTGGATTAATTGTGTCTGTGTGCTCCACACATCAGAAAAATGAGTAAGGTTTTCATAAAGCCCTTATTATCATGGGCCTCAGGATGCTGAAAAAACTGAAGCAAGTCAATGCATAAGGACCAAAATGGATTTCCAAGCAGCAGACAGCCAATTGTCAGATATTTTGCGTGTATAACCCTAAAAAATCAGACTTTTTTTTGTAAATATCATCACACAGGCCTTGGTGACAATAATTACGTTTTTCTGATTGAATGCTTAATAATCTCAGGTACACATTACTTACCATGCTGGAGACAGTGTCTACATTTACAGAGTGATGGTTCCTGCCCCAAAGACTTCAGTCCCTGTTCAGCATGATGCCCTGTTTCTTTCATATTGTTCCTGTGGCATCATGATGAGCTGAATACATGATAATGTACTATCATCTTTCACTCAAGAAAATACAAATCCTGTTCCTTCCATAAGCCACTAATAGATCATTGCCTGTCTCTCCATACACAAAACACATGCCTGAAGACGCTGAAGAGAAAAAAACATTTCAGCTGTAATGCTCTTAGATGATATTGCACCATGCTGGCATGATGATTAACAGAATAATCCCAGTGCAAACAGATAAACCAGAACTCTTACACAGACAGTTTTAGTTTATGATGGAGTCTGATACTACTGTTGGTAGCAAACTAAGGGAGTGAGACTAATTTTACTGGCAATATCAAAGTTCATGTGAGTATAAATGATCTTCCTTAGCCTTTCTATATCAGCTGTCTTGATGGCCTAACTGCATTTAACTTTGCAATGCAATAAACAAATTTTTAGATGGGGAAACTGGGACAAAAACTGTATGTCTCTCAGGGGATCACATCATGAGTGAAAATGAAGGCATGAACACCTACCTGTTGCTAATCTATACACTCCATTTGCTGACCACCAGCCTAAATGTTTTCCACCTCACAGGTGTATGGGCTGATTATGAGAAGCAAATTATAGGAAGACATGGATTTTAGTAGAAGAACAGATTGGAGTGGAGGGATTAACATGATTTAACAGGTCACTTGGGGAGGAAAATTGGCAAACATAAAAACAATCCTATTCAAAGAAATAGCAGATGAACTAGTCCCTAATTGTAGACAGATAGCTACACTGCTGTAGATACCGGTGCCTTTTCTCCCAAGGAAACAGCTCAGTACTCACAAGCCTCAGAGCTCCTCCACTCAAAAAGGAGCAAGAAACACACAAATATTATTTGGGAATATAAAAGCAGCACAGTCTGGTGATTTCTTTTATAGCCAAGTCTGCCAGAATCCACATAACCTTCCCAGCTAAAATCCTGATGAAAGAGCACCCTCAGCTCCCAGTGCCCAGAGGGAAAACTGCACATACTAAGAGCGCTGTACAAGGCATATGAGTATGGGTATGTTAAGGATTATTCTGACACCAGGACCTTCCATCAATTCAAGAATCTCGTGCAGTTTCAAAGTTCCTGGAGCCAAAAGCCCAAAATAACACAGTTTTTTCATTCCCCATGTTGCACAGCCTGGAGCCAGTCTGGTGTCTGGGATAATGGCCAGTAATGCTTCTGAATGTTTTTTGGGTCCTGACAGAGTTTTGAGCTCAGCAGATCCTCATGACATCTTCTTATGACTTGAGACTGGCTTACTGCAGCTGAGGCAGGCAGCAGTATCTGCCATGTCAGCCCCCTAACACAGGGCACATCAGCCATGTCAGACACCCATCTGGTCTGAAGAAAATGGTCACTGAAACATTCTGTCAATCTTTTAAACATACTGACTGGCACAGCTTAGCTGCCGAGCCCCCTGAAATCCATGGTAATGTTTTCAGAGACAGACATATGCAAACTCAAAAACGGGGGCTGGAATGAGCCTCCAAATATAAATCACATTGTTGCTGACCAACTGTGCCAGACCACCTTAAATGGACACTGTGCCCATCTGCTCTTCCCCCCTCCTCCCCCACACCTCCTCCCTCAGGGTTGTAAACCATCCTGCAATATTTAAAGTAGCATTGTTCACCTCCCTTCTGAAGCCCCTGGACCATCTGAGCGGCTATATATTCTCTCTGTGCTGTTTGTTATTCCTGAGGACATGCACATTGCTGAACATACTAATAAAAATTTCATAAAAGAGGTTGCCAAAGGGGTGTCTATGAGGGGATTTGTAAAGCTTGCTCACACACATGCACACCCACACTCACTCGCTCTCCATTCACCATTAAGAAAGGACTGCAGCAGGCAAAAGCAAGTACCTCTGTACAACAAAAAGAAATGTCTCTGCCCCTGAATGGGACCAGGCAGGCTTAGGTAACAAAGATCTGTATCATCCAGTGATTCAATATAAGCAAACACAGAAGTGTGTTCCTTTGCAATCTCCAGCAACTTAAGTGAAAAGCAAGAGGAACTAGCAAGAAAATGCCTGCACAAGGCATGGCAGCATAATAGTGCTGCGTGTGCATGTTGGTGTGCTGCCTGCTCACTCATCCCCAGCGTGCCTGCTTGTACCTTTCCCAGGGCAGATTGAAAGGACAAGGAATAGCACTGACTGGAAACGTATTCCAGAAGAGTGCACTCTCCCCCCAGGATGTTGTCTGCATCCCAGGAGTCAGCAGAGCAGCACTGAAGCTGGTACTTGAGCCTGAGCATATACAGATTTTAAGAAGGGCTATATAATAATTTGAAGCACTGAGCAAATCCATTAGCCACTGACTGTCCTGCCTCAAAGCTAACCAGAATGATGTCTCATAGGGTGGAAGGCATCTAGGAAAGCTGGAAGTGCTAAGGGATGCTTTTTGGTGATTTGATTTCTTTTTCTCTTTGCATCTTTCCCTAGATGACCAAGTCTCTGCTTAGTGGACTTAACATTCAATTTCAACAGCCCTCGATTGTTTGCTCTGAGTTTCTGTGCAGGGCATGGGATTAAAACATCTCTTAAAATTCTTTGAACTGGTATGTGTGCAGTAGTCATCAGAAGCTCTGCTCCACTTCTGTGTTGGTGGTGAAGTCATATACATTTTTATCTGAGCTGTATCTCTGTCTCCTGGATAGAAAATGCAGTATAAATGTATGTCATTATAATAAAATACAACAAGAAAAGAAACAAAAGCCCAATAACATACACCAGTTTGTGCATGTTTTGACTGTACTAAAAAGGTAGAGCATCTATAGAATTGTAAATAAATGACCTAGAGAAGTCAGGGCCCTTATTAAGGCAGACATTAAGAAATTATTACAACACAGGTTGCTGCCCTCTCAGCGACTAACAGCCCATGTGGAATGGTTATGGCAGAGCATTCAGTAACACATTAGGGGTGTTTTTATTGTAACACATATTTACAGGCTTCATGATCTCTCCTGTAAATTCATATTAAGGAAATGTAAGTAGTCAGCTTTCAGATCTGGGCCTTGAATAGTTTGTGAGTTTTACCTTGGATGCACAGGGAGAGTCTCACAGGATGGAGAGCTTTCTTTGTAGTTGCCACAATGGGAAACACTCAGAAAGGGAAACAACCAACAAGCATATAAGCAAGCAGCAAGTTTAAAGATACCAACTCTCTTAACACTTGGGAAAGAGGACTTAAAGCACAAAAGACAGATGTTCCAGTTATGAAGCCTACTCCATTGCTATATAGCTATACAGACAAGGACATTTGGGTGGACTGGTGGTCAGCTCCCTGAATCTCCAAGGATAGGGATTACCTTAGGTAACACTAGGATGCTATTTCTGCTTCAGTTTTCAACCCAAGAAATCTCATGCAAATCTATTGCTGTACCATTGCAAGCATCAATAATTATGACAAGACAAACAGATTCACACTGCGTGAGGTGCCTTGGCCACAATTTTACTCATGTACAAGAATATATTCACTAAGAAGTATGATACTTTTCTAGATTAGAATCTGTATGTGCCGAATAATCCATACCCATTAATCAGCTCAGCAAGCTCCATGTTTGTATATTTAAACACAAAATGTACAGATGTTCACTGTAATTTGCCTTGCTGAACATCATGCCTATTTAATAAATTTTGAAGGTCAAATATATTTTAATATTTTGGCAAATGCCCTTGGAACCAACTTAATTGAACACAGTTAAATTGGGCATTAAGTTTTCCTCAAAAATGCTTACAACAACTAGTCTGAACAATTAGCTACAGGCTTAGACGGATGCAGCTGGAGATCTGGATCTGGGGTGGCTGTGCTCTGCCAGACCTGCGCTGGCTCTGAGCGAGATCCGTGTGGGTGCCTGCGCTGCACTTCTGGCAGCACACCACACACTGGGGACAAGGAGCAGCAGCACAAGGCACCAAGGCAGAGCCCAGCAAAAGAAGTAAAAACTGCAGATTTTAAAAAGTGTCCAAGCAGGGAAGCTCAGCTATGCTGTAAACCTAAGGGAAGCTCATCTAGAAAATCTCTGAGGATCCCTGTCAAGAGCATCACACATTAAGGTAAATGAACTATTAGTGCTCCCAGGAAGGGAGCCAAGGACTGGGATTGGAGCCCAGTTGTTCCACTTAGAAGAAACCACCTTCATGTGAGATAGATACATAGAAAATGTATGCTCATCTCATGGTATACATATGTAACAGTGCAGATGCTCTGCTTTGCTACACAAGTGCTCAAGCAGAGACCTTTTGCATGTCAGCAGGAGTCTATGTTTTTCACGTGGAATGTACATCTTATTTTCACACGTCAGCTCAACAGCATGCATGAACACCAGATTGCAGGCACATGTGCATATGCATGTGTTCTTGTGAAATACTCTGGCAAGTAAGCAAGCTTTAGGAAAATGTTCTGTCAGACATTATGTTGACAGATGTAGATGCAATGCATCTTCCAACTTACAGAAACCAATCCAGACATCATCTTTCCATACACAAAGCCAAAACTAGAGTGCTAAAATTCAGCATTGACATCATATCCAATATTTTAATTGTTATCACTTGACCCTTTGGTCCATGCTTGTTCAAGGCAGCTTCCTTTTTATTAATATCTCAGCACACTGTGTGACATAACTTGAGTGTGTCCTAATTTAATTTTAATTAGTGCAGACTTTTGCTTTCCTCACTAATGAAACAGTGCTCATTACGAAGTGTAATTGAAGACCCCTAGAGGGAGGGGTGCCTGGAGACCTCATTGTGTTGGTACCCGGCATCCTGCCCAATAAAATTCCCTTCTGAACGAAAGCAGTTTTATCATTAATTCATACTGCAGGGGGGCTAACTCGCTGCCAGCCGCTGAGTTCGTACTGCTCTTAGGAAGAGCCCAGAGCCTGTTTGTTTTCTCCAAAGAAACAATCCCAATTTTCTAATGACTAAAACACTTACATCGTAAATCCTTCTGTCTCGTTGTTAAAAGTATCTTTGAAAAGCGGCTGTTATGAAAGTAAGCCTCTCCATTAGAAGCAGACTATTCATGAACTTTTTGTGTGTGCTTTTAATTGAGCTTGAATGATACAAATATTGAGCTGTGGTTAACTCCATTAAAAAAAAAAAAATAGAGAGAGAGAGAGAGAGAGGGAAGAAAACATGCTCTGTTACAAGCACTCCAAGATGACCCGGGCAATCACAGTACGAAGCAAATGAGCTCAGAAGAGCAGGGCAAGCAAGTGGTTAAGTGACCACCTTTGGATGCACACATGCCACAATAAAGGAGGTGTGCATGCCCAGAGTACCCCCAGACTCTCAGTTTCTTTGCTCCTCAGGTGGGAAATCATGGTAACTGCAGAGAAAAGTTCTTCAGATGACTGCACTTATATTTGTTTATGGCAGACTCAGGGCTTTTTGTAATTTTGACTTTAAAAGTTTCTCCTCTCAGTTACCAGACAGAACATCGAACTGCCATTGCATTCTCTGGGTAAACACAGGATATTGACTACAGGGATTTGTTCAGAAATAATAACTGCACTTCAGATTCACCTTCTGCATCATTCCAAGCCAAGGCTGGAGCATGCCAAGCCTCTACACCAGGATAGGAGAGAGCAAACTGGGGCCTCCAAGTTTATCAGAGCTATCACCATACCAAACATTGGAATTGGTAGACTTTTTTCTGGCATCATTAAGGGTCTTGAGTCTGGGCAGTCAGCAACATGTCCTGTGAGAGCTGAGGGGCCTGTGCTAACACACACAGAGATCTGTCCAGCAAAGGGGAAGGATTAACATACAAAAGGGAAGGAGATTCAGATTAACATACAAAACTGATCTGATATTGCACTAAAACCCTCACTTCACCAGTCTGGGATTAGGTTTTAGCAAACATGCTCTGGTGCAGAGATTTATCTAGTGTTAACCCAAACAGTATTTGCTTGAAAAAGGCACCTCCCCCAAACAGGGCATCTGAAAAATGCACGGCCTTTTTGCCAGCACAGATCATAAAAAGTTGCTGATTGTGATTCTCCTCAAAACCAGCAGCAAAAGGCATATATTTCACCTGGAGCAGTGGGGACTTAAAGGTCTTTTCCCTCTCTGGTTATAAACAACACCATAGCTTGTATTCTGTATATAAATATCTGAAATGACAGCAAAGTGATCTCTTTTGGTTTCTAACCCTACAGTACGTCTCACAGCAGAAGCCTTCCCCTCCCAATCTGGACTGGTGTGTACATGCTGATTTGTAACACTCCTGGCCATCCCATTCCAGGTCAATAATTGCCAGCAAAGGTGACTGTTTTCCAAATTTGTGCTGCCTAAGTTTCTAGGCTGAGGTACAGTTTAATATCACCAAGAAACTTGCCAGTATATAGGGTGCTCAAAATATGAAAGAAAAATTGCATGTTTACATAAATCCAGTCCACCTCCTCAACCTCAAATTAATGACTCTTCATTAACATTCCTGATATGACCTTTTATAAAGCAGCAGCAGAATTAAAAGATCCATGGGCAATTGTGCATTCAGATTACTCCATTTCCAGTGTAGTTTGGAAGGTGAACCACAATTTAATTGCACCGCCTAACAGAAAAATCTCTGTGTTCCTGTGTCCATTATAATCTTAGGCTTTGGTGATAAGAAAGTTAGGGGAGACACAGGGAAGGGATTTTGCCCACTGACTCACAGGACCCATCACCAGCACAATACCATTAGTGAAACCCAGTTCCTTTCATAATGAAGTGTTTGATCGACACTGCTGCTCTGGTTCTGCTATTAATCTTGTCCTGATGCTGTTACATTAGGGGATGTAAACTATCTTTTCTGTCTACTCATTATGGAAACTGCAATTCACATCCTCCCAGGAGTGCTCCAATTAGCCAAGCCTGCATCACACTCAGCTTTCCATCAACTTGCTGCATTATGCTGCACTGGAAAAGCGAACCTCCTCCCACAGGCATGCACAGAAACAGCCTGCAGTAGCGTATCACTGCTGACTCTTCAGATACATTCTCTCTAAAGCTGCAGGTTTTGGTCTCATCAGCAATTCCTGAATCTTTAGATAGGAAAAGCGAATCCAACAGTACAGTATTTTTAAGTAGCAAAAAGACACATATGATTCTTGATCGTAACAGATCTAGGGGAGAAGGCAAAGGCTATGTGTGATCTTAACCAAGCTACTTTTACCTATCAAGTAAGATTTTCTACTGTCCAGTACTGCTACTGAAAGAGATAGTCTACAGTCTGAGTAATCCTCTCTTCCTTTCTTGGCACAGTAAATTATCAAATAGTTAACTCGGTGTTTTGTGCCTCTATTATATTTTTGTAGGTTTTCAGCTCTTTCATTTTCCTAAATTGCATTTCAAAGTACACATACTCCAGCCCTGGTCTTTTATATGAACAAGTGGTTTCTGAGATTAGACTTGCTTTTGCTTTGTTTTGCATCTTCCAGTTTAAAAGCAAACTATTTCCCAATGTCTCCACAGATAATGTCATTTTGGATAGCAAGTACAAAATTCTTGTGGCTATCTTAGGTGACATCAAGTAGAGGTTATGGATTTTGCTTCACAAGTGAGCTACCTTCTCTATGGGAACTAAAACTGCTTCACCAGAGGGTGGTTACAGTGGCTAGAAATGTCTCTGTTCCTCTCTGCTCACAGCTCTTGTTCTGTTCAAACGGTGATGCTTATCCTCTAGCCCAGACCCTGCCACTGCCTTTCTGATCTGCGAGCCTGACCGCAGCTGCTCCCTAACTCCGTGCTGTTTGTTGAGGAGCTGGTCCGGGAACAGCAGAGGCTTTACTGCTGCTTCCAGGGGCTTAACAACAGCTCCAGCAAGACATGCAAATGTAACCCACGGCTCCTGGCTGCTTTCGGTTGTTGCCATCGCTTTAAGCTGTTTGGGGGACAGCAGAACGAAGTACATATAGTATTTAAGATTTCAATCTTCAGAATTTAGTTTCAAGCTATCCTGAAAGTAGGAAGAAGCAGCTCTTCATGCAAAGCGATGCAGAGCTGTTGATTCCAGAGCCCGCAGCCGCTGGGCACGGAGCAGCCGAGGCAGTGCGCTCACGGAGCGCGGGGCTGGCTCTGTGTGAGCCGCACAGCCCGGTTCAGCAGCGCACGCTGCAGAGGGTGCTGCAAAGACTGAGTAGCTCACAGACATTACTGAACGTGCATCCTCTAGTGCACTCCAGAAAGAGCTAGAGGGTTTTTTTTGTTTGTGGGATGGGGGGTTTTGTTTGTTTGTTTGTTTTTTAATAAAACATCCTCCCAGCAACTTGAAACTTTTTAAGCAAGTTTTCATCCTGCTGCTACTACATATAACCCAGCCATGTAGAGCCCAGATCCGAGACACTTTTTCAGAGAACAGATATTGTTGGCATTTTCTAAGCTCTCAGCTTTCCTTGGTTTGTAATGCAAACTCTGCATATGTGCATTAGCAAAATGGCACATTCCAGTGCCTGGGAGTGAACCACTGTGGAGGTGACATTGGGCAGGGGTTACATGTGTATGGAGCAGCCGGCTGATGTGTGAATCCATTACTGTTATCAGCAATGCATTCAAATGACCTACTTTTAACACCGTCACAACTGCCCGACAGAAGAATTCAGTTAACTGCTGGCATGCAATTCTCCCTTTAGAGTGATAGAAGACTAAAACGTGCAGATACATAGCAGCTAATCCTCCTCAGGTATACCTACATTTTTCTAGGCAAAACTATCAAAGAAAGGTAAGAAAGAAGACCTTTAAAATCCTCTCAGTGCTCTTTTCCAGCATGGAGTCACCAGGTCACCACACAAGATGGTGCTGTAAATGGCAAGTACCAGAGATCCCAGGCGCTCAGATCAGCAGAGGATGCAGAATCTCATTCAGCATCACCTAAGAGCCGCAGAGAGTTTATCACTGTTCTTCTCCTTTGCTATTCATTGTGTGTTTCCATGAATGAACTTTCTGTATAAACAGCAACTGTCTTGGTTCTCAGTGAGCACAGCCTGCTGAAAAGCATACTACAGAACTCCATTCTTACAAGGGGATGTTATTGTTCATTATATTCCTTGCACATCCCTATTTGAAAGAATAAAGTTCCATTTCATCTGTAGAAATGTTTAAATGCAACCACATGCTTTTAAGCATACCTAGCATTAGACATAATGCCAATATTTTGACTCTCCCATTTCAATTGAATCAATTAAAAAGTATTCAAAATTTTAAAGTATTAAATCATAACATTGTGTTATCTTAAAAGTAGAATAATTGCACTGACCATAGACAGTCAATAATGAAACAGTAGTCGTATTAGAAGTGTGTTGCAAATGCATTAAGAATATTCTGAAAGACTACTATAAATCTTCAGCATTTGGCAGAGATGAGTTGAAGAAATGAACTCAAATAAAGCACTCCCACTGATTTCAACAGAGCCAAATTTTGGTCCAGATCTTATTGAGATTGGGTCCTGTACACATCACACAGCTGAGCCAGAGACACAGACAATCCTGGTCATCTTCCAGCCACATCTAAGGAAACACGAATCCTGCTTCTGTTCTAAAGGTACAGGACAAAGGCACTCGACTGGGAGATGGTCACTGCAAGGGCTAATCCAAGCCACTCTTGGTTTACCAAGGAACCAATAACCTGAAACAGATACAGCACCTCCAGACTGAAGCCAAAAAGGGTAGGAAAATACTAGCAGAGGAGATGACTCAAAAATCTTCTTTTCCTATGTAATGCCATGCCAGTAAGCATCTCCTCTTCCCTGCCCCAGCATTTTAAGGAACAGAAAGCTTTTGGAAATCAAAATCAATCTGTCCACTACTTATTTGGAAGCTAGGGCAGGGACACAGACTGCAACACTCTGGCTGTGATGGTGAGGGAAGGGTGCATCTGCCACTCCAGTCTCCCGAACACATCTGCTATGAACAGGACAGATTACAGAGCATTGAGACATTGGCCAATAAGCACTAATCACAGTGGAAAAAAATAATCCAATTTTTTTTTAATTTAGAGGAAAAAAAACCCAAAACAAGATAACTGCAGCAAGCACTATGTAGAATACTGAAAAGTCCTTGGTCCTCATTTGTCCCCTGAAAGCTGTAGGCACACAAACATATCTATGTACTATCTACATGGACAAGCATGTTTACTGTCATGAGCATGCAAAAAAATAGAGCTAACCGCAGCAGGAGAAAGCAACTGCTTAGCTCCAGCATAACAAATAAAAATATTCAAACAGAAACAATGAAGACCTTCAAGCATGTTAGTGCACACATCCATCTTCACTGCCTCATGTATGCATACCACTCCTCCCAGTAACAGAAATCCCTCTCTTCTCCATATGTCCCTTTCCTGCTCTTGCTTTTGGAATTGCACACATAGTTTAGCAAATGGACATTTCAGACCAGACCACCCCTCTGCAGTGTGATGTTTTACTCCCTAAAGCTGCTAAAACGTAACACATGCAAGAAGGGGTTCAGCTCATTTATGAACAGGGCACTGACACTTGCATAAGGTGATGGAAGGTAGAAAGGGACTCTGCAGTCCTGCATAGCTCTGCAGTTACACACAAGAGGCTGGTGGAGTGGAAGGCTTGTCACTCAGGAATTAGGTTTGTCACTCAGGAATTAGGCTTGTCACTCAGGAATGATGCAGACTAGGTCATGTACTAGCAGTACAGTACTGTCAGCTTGCTTTGAGTTGGTTATCTGAGTGAAAGACCCAGTAGTTGCTACTACTGCAGTAGGAAAGCAAACTTTGAGAGTACAGTTTACTCCAAGTTTAGGAACAGCCCTCCACATAAAAGGCCTGCTTTGGAGGCTGTTTGTTATCCTGTCCTTCAGACAGCTCTTCATGAACCAAAATTTGGGAGCCTGCCTTACCATGCTGATCAGATCTGAATTAGCAACCTAAGGTTGCAAGGCCACATACAAAGGGATTTTTTCCACAAGGATTCTTAAAATTAGATCACAAGAAAAAAATGCAGCTTAGTGCTTCAAAAGCTGCAATTTGCTAAGGCCCTGAGGGCATTTTGGCAACATCATTCAAATATTATCTACCTCTCTGTGCTGCCAAATTGGAAGATAAACTTCTTTTCCATGGGCTCCTTAATGTCAGTACAAGCTTGGTAGTAAATCTGCGGTGTGCAAACCAGGTCAGATAGCTCAGGTCCTCCTATGAAGGCCACTGGAACCGCTCAGGTCAGGGCTCAGAAGAAGACAGAGACTTCTGGTGATTCCATGGAGGCTGTGGAGCTGGGGTACGTAGATGTCCAGAGTTCAACATTCAGATGTCAGGAAGCTTGCTTGCCTCTCAGAGTTCTGCTATTTCACCAGGCAGTTCTTGTCCTCTACACTCACTAGTGTTGGTTTCAAATTAAAGAGCACTTTGTTGTGTTCTGCACAATGAAGACCTCCCTGTATCAGAAGGGGGATATGCCCTTCTACTTTACTCAGGTTTTCCATAGAACCCCATTACACCTGTGATTTAGTGCTTGTTTTATGGCAGGAACTTAGGTATTCTCTACACAGATGTTCATCCTCCTGGAAATGCCCAGGAACTAAGAAAACTCAGGAAACATAATTCCTTGCTGTATGATTTTCAACTTTCACAATATACTTTTTTCCCAGAAAATCACACACTTTCCAGTTTCATGCTACTTCTCCTCAAGTTCTATCGTGAACCTCCAATTTTTGTAGGTAATCAGGATTAACATGAAATTCATTGACTTTCACTATAATAGACATGTAATACAGAATGGTCCTCTTTTCCTTTCCAAATCTCTCATTTGAAAATGAGTCTTTCAAATCCAATTTCTGTAAGTTGCATTCCAAGTTCCTCATGGCTCTAGTATTGTTAATTAATAAAACTGCATTGGTTTTGCACCAAACCCAGATAGGAATATGTTAATAAATTTCACATACAAGCATTTCAGTTCTTAAATTCTCCTTTGTGTTCCTTTTAGCTTTTATAGTGACTATAATTCACTCTACATGAAAAGAAGATTAAAATGGCCAGTTCACACAGTGGGACTTGCTCTGGCATGAGACAGCTTTGGAAATTATATGAGCACAGAGCAAGAGTCAGGTGTGAAGATAACAAAAAAGTGAGGCTGTATTAGAAGTAGCTGTATCTTCTTATTGGTAAATCCCACTCCTTTTTTCTTGATAAATGAAGGCTGCTTCTTTCTATCAAATTGTCACTGCACAACCAAACAGCAGCAGAGCAGCTCTGAAGCTTCCTCTGGTTATGCCCCTTGACTTGTCTGAAGGTTTTTTAAAGCAAAGGGGGATGAGATAAAGATATCCAGATCTTTACATCTTCCCTAAACACGTGTGTAATGTGCAACCCCAAGACATATGCATGCTCTCACCTAATCCACAACATCCAGAGAATGTGTTTTTATTTTCTCTACAACTTATTTTCCAAATGATGGAAAATTTAAAGTTTCTAATTTTTTCCTTTTCCTTGATGAAGGATTTTCACTTTCTTAACCTCCTGGGGAGGCAGAGTCACAGAAACAGCAGCAGGACACTGTAAATCTTTGAAACTAGTAATTATTAAACACATAAATCTATTTAATACATAGAGCCTCCAAACACGCTGACTGGATAATATGAGAGAGAGAAAGATCCACACATAGCAAAAGGGCCTTACCATCTTTCCAGACACAAGGCTGGAACTGTATTTCTGTGACAAGGCTTCATTTGCCAGAACAGTTACTGGGCAGGAGCCTTGGGAAACCTTGAGCTTCCAGCTTTTCATTCCACACTACCAGCAGCTCAGCTGGAGTTCCTGGCAGGGAGCTGCAAGCAGCAAGTGGGAACCAGACCTCCTGAGTTATTTCAATGACCACAGCTCCCATCCCCTTCCCATGCCTTTGGGCCCCTGAATGGGAAACAAGGGAACTGCCATGCCCAAGGCAATAGAGACACTCAACTAAGGGCTCTACACCAATTGTCTGCTGGAAGCTTGGATCAGATCTCTGTGACAGGAACAAATCTGTATCTCTGCAAGGCAGATTTAGGTATTTTTGGATGGTTTGCTGTTCCTTTCTTTATCTGTGTTTCTTTAAGTTTCGTCTCAATTCTGAATTCCCTTGGTACATTAGTGCATAATTCTGGGATGATATATATTGCAGTGTTTTAAATTACTGACATACAATGTGAATTTTTGGCTCCATCTTAGCACAAAACTGTCCTGTGATTATGATTCTGAATGTAGATTAATATTTTGCATTTGAAGACTATATCTTCCTATATGCAATAAAGAGAAATGTCAAGAATGTGAGACTCTCTAAGCAGAACTGCACTTAGAAAGAAGAAAAGAAGAAAGCTACCCATGGGATTTTGGTAAATGTTGAAAACAAAAGTTTAGAAATGTGACAAGGAAGTCTAGGATATCAAATTTCAAATATATCTGATGAGGAATTAGAGGAGAAAACTGGACAAACCACCTTCAGTGGTTTCCTCTAACTCAAAGTGTTCCATGATTTATGGGAATATCATTTGTTTTGGCCACTAAAGATTTTGGTTTTGTTTATTTTTGTATTTCTCTGCCTATCAGTCCTGTCACCTCAGCAGATGGAAACCAATCAAACGTCCCATGTTGCTCAGAATGCCAGCACTGGAGAAGCTGTAGATGGTGTGGCCTGGGCACTTGTCCTGTCTGTAATGGAAACGTGCTGACTGCAACTGCTGCACTGTGAGCATGCACATCAAACACAGTGAGTGACAGGCTGAGCAAATGAAACAATCATCTCCATATTTTGTTGTAGGATTTTTTTTCTAAGAAAATATGAAAGTGAAATGTGGTGGACAGGTCCGAGAAGACTGAATTTAATCTGCTTTTGAAGTATTTTTGTGGATAAGAAGAAAAAAATGTGAAAGAGATTTTTGGATGGATCTCCTTCCATTTTGCAGGCTAATGGAATTTGCTGAAACAAGACCACCAGTTGCTCTGCTTGTAATAGTTTGCACTAGATTTCAATATATTCATTTCCTTCTAATAGGTGCTGACACGAATCCATACTGAAGAGGGGCCTTGTCCAGTGCTCCAGATGCAAACAACCCTTTACCCTAATAGTAGTCAAAATCAGAAGTTACATTTTTCAATATGGAAAGTTTGTTGAATCAATGACTGCTGCCTTCTGAGTGAGTATAATGAAATCTTGATTAGAATTGTGTGACCCGGAATCCTGAAGAATAAATTATGAATTTCCTATGTAGGAAGGGCAAGATAAGAAAGATATTTGATTTTTTTTTTTAAAGCATTTCTAATGTCTAGCTTTAAGCAAACATTTCTTGGAAGTTTGAGAATGTTCAGTTTCTTCTTTCCAAACTATCCATTACTTATCAGCTGGTTTCCTGAGAAAACAAATCTTACACAATCTTGCTGTATGTTTAAGTATGTGTTTGTCCATGTCTCCCCATTAATAATTGTGTGATTTATTAATATTTATTACGATATCATACCCAACATTTTGTTGAGTAGTTATAAGTCATTGGCCAATGTCAACTAAATTTGACAGATATGGAGATCTCAAAGATACTTAAATCTGGTTTTAGCAAAAACTGGTTTTGCCAATTCTGCATAGTTTTGCACATAACTACTTAGCATTGTTCATACATCTCTCTTTTCTGATTCAAGACCAGACTTTCCATGAAAATACCAAGGGATGGGTCTGTCCCCAAGCTGTTTTCCCAGCGAGCTGTGAGCAAACCCCCCAGAGTGTGTGACTGGAGCATCCAGTTTAGTTTTCATTTCTGCTACATTTCACTTGCAGCACCACAGATGCACCGAATCATGTAGGTTGGAAAAGATCTTTAAGTCCAACCATTAGCAGAGCACTGCCAAGTCCACCACTGAAACATGTCCCCAAGTTCCAAATCTTCAAATCTTTTAAGTACCTCTGGGGACGGTGATTCCACCACTGCCCTGGGAAGCCTGTTCCAGTGTTTGACAACCCTTTCAGCAAAGAAATTTTTCCTGATATCCAATCGAAAGCTCCCCTGGCACAACTTGAGGCCAGAACCACGCTGTAACCGGGAAAGTGGGCACTGTGTTTCTTGCTGTGATGGGCGGTGAGTCCGAACTCCCAGCCCCCCGCGGGTACCTTTGAGCCTCCGGGAGCGAGGGCGCTGCAGATGCTCGTTTTGCACATCAAGATGCTGCCACCCCACGGCCATACAGGGCGAGCGGCGCCCGCCTAAATCGCCGACTGCCATTTGCAGGCCGGCAAAGGCTCTCCTGGTGAGAGAGCCTCTTTTCTTCGCACACGCAGGAAGATGCCTTGAATTTACACAAATACTGTCGGAAATGCCATGCACTTTTACCCCACTGCTGCGCCTTCTAGTGAGCACAAGGATCTTTGAATACCATCCTTCCCACATTGTTATTTATTTGTCACACAGTAAGTTACTGCCTCCAACTCCATCTATTCCATGCATCCTGGCCAGTAAAACTTCCACTGCCATGTCACATACACATTAAATATCCATCCCTGTGATCCATGCATGATCGATCTCCCCATCCCACATTACAGTCATGATTAACCTTCTCCCACTACGTCACAGATTCAATACACCTCCTTTGCCTCCTTCACTCAGACAAAATGAATCTCCTTAGTATTGTCAATAATAATTTTCTTTATATCTTGCATAACAACACAAGGCAATCTGACAGAGCACTCGGGCAATAATTCAATCTTAGCTTCCCACCGACGTTCATTAAACTGAATATAACTTCACCAGAGCTGCCATTGAATTATACCCTCATATCCTTGTGGGAATTGTATATTATTCCTTGGGGAATAGCAGCAATGCAGTTGAAGATGAAATAATTTGTTTTTAAAACCCCAGGATTGTATCTGATAACACATTATTTCTTCATCTTGTTACTCACTTTGCATATTAGTAATTAGCAGAAGTTATTTCCTCCATTCCCCCCCACCTTTTTGTTTCATTTCATATCTTGTAACATTAATCCATGTGAGGTAAGATGCTGGAAGATTTTTATACAACTGAAATGACTGAGATCTTCACTAGAGGCAGGCAAACCCTAAGAAATTCAAATTAATTTTGGCAAACAACAAAACACTCTTCACCACTCCCCCGGTATTTCAGCATCTGTCCCTTTCACTTGAGAACAAGCCTCCCCTGGCCCTGTGCAGTTGCATGGGCAAAGCTCAGGTGGGCTCTGTGTGAACACTGTGGTGGCTGCTCCTATTGCTGCACCTCCAGTTCAAATTTCTCGGGTTTTTTTGAAGAGAGTCATATGATTTACCCAACCCTAATGATAAGCACAAGATTCTTCCCAGTCCATGGTGGCTCCTTGTGGTGGCTTTGGAAGCTATTCTGTAATGCTGTTGTGCTAGGGATGGGGAGAGTTTGTGATGTGCCACAGAGGTTATACCAGTATACAGTGAAAATGAAGAAATGCAACTGCAGTTGTCTTCTTGCCTTGTGCTACTTCCTCTGATCTCCCTAGCCTTTGAGGAGTTTCCTTTAGCACATATGACCCCATTTTCTACAGTGGTTCTGTGTTGCCTTCAGCAAGATGGCCACTGGTCACAAAGCAACTGAGAGCCACTCTCGAACGTGAGAGCTGGCATGAGCTCTAATCACAGAACTGCCTCCCAGTTCCACCCCAGCAGGCAGGCTAAAGAGCCCATCAGTGCCTCTGCCGGGCCATGAGCAGCGACTACCAGGCTCTGCCTTTCACTTCTTTTTCACGGGCTGTCTATTCCTGTCATGTTTGGGGACAGAGCCCAAACATTCTCCCCCCACGTCACTCTCCTGCTCCTGCACAAGTTGCCTGCTGTTAAACCTTATCCTGCTGAATACCATGTGTTTGATATTAATTACATGTCCGAGCCCCATGAAAGTCATTGAAATTTAATGAGATGCAGGGATGGAACCACTGAGCCAATGGCATTCATTAAGGGTTGCCATGGAGATCAGTTTGCCAGGCTTGACCCACATTAAGTGCCACTGGTCACCTCCCAAACAGACAAAAACATGAAATTAAAAAAAAAAATTGCAGCCAATTCCTGAGGGGTATGAGCACTATGGGGCTCTGACGGCCTTTAGTCAGAGCAGCTGGGGCTCAGCTGAGTTCAGCACATGGCCCGTGGCCCTGTCAGGGAACAGGGCTCTAACAGAAGTCAGGAGGTGCTCCTGCGTGGCATCTACAGAGAGGAGAAACAATCCCACCAACTCACTGACACAAAGAGGCCAGTGAGCTCTTTCCACTTCCCTTCCACCCCTTATAAATGGTGCAGCTGAACAGAGTTATCACTTGAAATGTATTTTGTGCTGTTTCCAAAATTATGTTGTTCCTAGCAAATATCAGTATTGTGACTCTGAGTCTAAGGAGATGGAGTGAGACAGTGAAAGACAGGAAAGGTGGGGGACATGGGTGGAGAAAAGAGGTTGTAACTCAGCATGGAAACACTAAGATAAAGAAATTATAAAAGCAAAAGCTTTGATGAGAGCCAAGGATGGCCTGCATAGGGGTAGGCAAAAGCTGGTATTACTTCCTGGCTCAGCCAGAGTCACTGCACAGCCTTGGCCAAATTGCTTACTTTCCATCTCCCTCATTCCCTCTCTGCAAAATCAGGGTCACAGCATGCCCTTCTTCCCTACCCTGGTCTAGCAAGATAGAAACCAAATTAAAGTCCTGCTCATGTGCTTTTCTAGAGCCTAATGAATGGGGCAGCATGACCTCTGACAGCTCTTTGTAGTCGCTCAGTATAAATAATAATATTAAACAGAATTAATTAACCAGCTCACCAATCTGTCTACTTTCCAGCCCACCAGTAATCTGTAAGAATCAGACTAAGATGCAGCTGCAGGAGTGGCTGGGTGGCAGTGGGGGCCCAGGGGAAGGCACAAGCCTGGCTGTGCAATGGTACACACACAGATCTGACACCCAGGCTGTGTCTTTATCTCTCAAGTAAACTAGGTCCCGTTACAGGGCAGACCCTTACACAGAGCTTGCAGCAGGTAATACAGTACAGCAGCAGCAGAGCTGCCTCTGATTTCCAAAATATTTTATATTTTCTTTTTCATCCTCAGTCCAAGTACATACCAGCAAACACATGCAACTATCACATCCCAGGTTCTAGAAACTAATCTACAAGAACATGATAGTTTAAGCCAGGTTTCAATGAAATGAAAAGTACCCTCATCACAAAGGCAAAAATATAAGTTACAATTTATAAGGCAACTAACCCCTAAGTGCAGAGGCCATCCTTTGAAGCACAACTCAAAAACCAGAAAGAAATCGCAACAAACTTATCTAGTACATCTGGTTCACCTAACCCATCTGCAGCCCTGGGAAAGAACCCCATTGCCAAAAATGGCTGAAACCTTATCCCCACAGCCTACGGGGGTTCAGATAATTATATCTGACATGAAAACTTGTAGCACATACAGAAAACTGGAGGGGGAAGAAAAGGTCAACTGTATAAAGATGCAATCACTGTGGAAGGGGCCAAGTTACAGCATGGTGAGCTGTTTAAACAGCCAAGATAAATAAGATACAATTAGGGTTACATTGGCTCACCCTTTTGAGATCCCATATGTGGGTGTATGAACCTTGGAAAAAAAGGGCCAAGTTATCAGGACTTGCTGTTTATTTAACTTGGCCCATTTCAAGGCTCAGCCTGTTCTAACTTCATCCCATTTTTTTGCAGCAAACATCCCATTTCCAGTATTTTTGTATTTGTAAAGTGCTTTCTGATCACATCTCTCTTCTTTTTATTGTTTTCTTTGAAAAGAGAAAAGTGCTGAGAAAGGGATGAGAAGCTGAACTCAGGGCCTCCTACACCAAAGTCAGCAAACCTTATCCCTTTGTGCCAGCCAGCCTAGGGTCTTTGGTCAAAAATGAAAGCAGAAGAATTTCCAGCATGTTTAATTACCAACCACAGGGAGCCTGGTACAGCCTCACAAATGGAATAACACATTGAAACTAGCAACTGAAAATATTTTGTAGAAGGGCCAGAGTTGAAGCCCACTTCTGGAAGGATGCAGAATTTCATGGGAACATGATGTTGGCAATCAAAGACTGACTCCTGCAGAGTTCCTCAGACTCAAGCCTTGGGATCAGCATTCCCCAGCCTCTGCAGAGGTTCAGAGACTCATCTAGTATTTTACATAGCTACCACACTGAAAGGGGCTTGTGTGCAGCAGCAAGGTTAATTCAGAACATTTGTTACAGGTCTGCCCTCCTCAATACACGTTAGAAACTGTTAGAAACTCTAGTTATAAATTTATGTAGTTGTTACTAATCCGTGTATTTGAGATGTTTCCTGCTATCACAGTGTTACCAATACCACCTCTGAAAGAGACAGGAGGCTGACCCCATCACCTGCTTTAGCCCCTACATGCCACTCCTCTGATGCATTTCTGCAAATATTCAAAGTGTTCTCATACCCATGTGAAAGAGTACCTGGTTACATGATGGTGGGAGGACCAGCAGGGTTCATTAATTTATACAGATTGCTGTGTTTCATTGCAGAGCAGGTCTGACTCCTTCTCCAGCATCCACTGTCACCTGTTCCACTCCATGGAAACTTGCTCCTTTATCAGGTTTGTATCTCAGCACCTGATTGTAAGATGCTGCCCGGTGATTGAGCACTCTGCCCTGCCTATAAAAATGTGTTAGTTTAACACAGTGGTGTCTCTTCTGGGTGAAAGGCAAAATTCTCATTGCTTGTGCACCAATGCAATCCTGTGGGAGTCTGTGCTCACTAAAGCACAGATAGTGAAGACAGCCAAATTAGGAAAGGCTCCTGGAGCTCTTCAGAGGGCACTGGCTGTCCTACTCTCTGTGCCAAGCTTCAAGAGGCCTCAGCCTGGGACAACAGCTAGATACACACCCCCATGAAACTCCTCTGTACGTGGCCCATTTGGGCTCACCCAGTTCATCCCACAGACCAGCAAGACAAAAGTACCCATGAGTTTTTAATGGCAGTTCCAGGTTCAAGTGGTCCTTGATAAACCAGATAATGCCCATTTGCTGGGAGCAGAAAATCAGAGATAAAGGAGCTGAAAGGGTCTGTGGCAGAGGGTAGTGTAGAGTGAGCCCTTCAGGGCCATCTGGCCCTAACAGCAGCACCAACCTCCCCCCATACACTCCCCTCCTCCTTCTCCGGCAAAAAGGCCTGCTCCTTCCAGTTGTGGGGAGGGGGAAATGCCATATGGGATTGTAGCTGGGAGACTGGAGGGACATTCAATATAGCAGAGATGAAGGTGGAGATAAAGCCAAGTATGCTGGAAAAAATTTATACATCCCCACCTCCTTGCCTCCTCTGCCAGGTATTTAGGAACCAACATCTCTATTCTGTTTTACTGGACAGAAAAGACCTATCCTATTGCCAGCTGGCCCTGCCTCGTGCCAGACAGGCATTTTTCTTCTGTTATGCTCCCCTCTTCTGCCCAGCACTCCCCAGAGCCACTGGCACAGGGATGCAGCTCAGACCAATCAGAAGAGAAGTACCCAGAGGATGAACCCAGCCATGCAGCCTCTCTTCCCTTCTCCATTTATCACTGTCAAGCTGCAATAATTGAACATTTGCATCCCCAATTTCACACAGCCATCTCTCCATGTTCCTGCAAATTAGCAGTCCACCCATATTTACAGACACACGTGTCTGCTGGATATCTGCTCATGCTAAGGCTGCAGAGATGGGGGAGCAGAAGAATGAGAGTTTTCTATCCTGCTGGTGTATGACAAAATGCTCTGGCTCTGAGGCTGGCCAGCAATACTGTGCTTTATTCCTTCTGTTCTTCTATCCCATCTCACAGTATAACACATCCACATGGTACTACTGCTGTTATTTGGAGTTTCTTCTGTTTGTTTGCATCATTTACACTTTTATCTCCTTCCCCTATGAGCCCTCATGGAGGTGTTTTCCTTTAGTATGCAGGACTGGTTGGCCAGTTGCCATAGCAATCCATTGCAGTCCTCATAATATTGCAGGAGGCAAGATCAAAAAGGCAGGATTGTAATAAAGAAAAAAAGAAAAGAAAAAAAAAGAGAGAGGGAAAGAAGAAGACAGTATCTTTCCCACTCTTCTTCTGCTCTACCACACACAGGGGCACTTTGCAAAAGCCCATCATTCTAGGACTGGAGTGAAGGATGAGTACAGTTTCAACAGCCACACTGCCAAAAAGCCAGATACCGACAGGGAAGAAGCCATTTAGAAGTGCAGCATGCTCAGCATGCACACAGCCTCCATTCCCTACAACACTTTCTATACCACTTTTTCTCTCTCTGCTGAATTCTGTACTATTTGCCTGGTGACACACCTCCTTGCTCTAATAACAGCTAATGCCTGAACCTAGAGTTTGCAAAGGCTGACACTGGCCCTGTCAGTGACTGGAGGCCAAGCTAAGCAACATTTTCCCTGTATTTGACTACAGTAATCTCATTTGCTGTTTTTCCTGGATGTGTTTGAGATGCCCATTTGAATCCAGTCTATTCTATTGTACAAATAACAATCTGTACTAATCCAGACCTTTACACAGTGGCCTCCAAAGTGGTCCACAGACACAGCAGTCAAATCACCGTCATGAACAGCTGAGTCCCAGACAAACAAGCCTGTGCTATGAAGGAGTTGGGCACACATAGGAATGCAACACAAAGACACCAAAACATCCGATTTGACAATAGTCCCAAAACAAATATTAGTTTGCCTGGCCTTGGGGATGCTGCAGCTGATGCTTATGTCAGCACAAAAGCTGTATCAGTGTTTTTTAGTGTCTGTTCCAACACTTGCTCCTAACCACACGTGTGCCATAGATTTGTGAGGTCATAGCTACTTAAATGAAAGGAGAATACAGCCAGTGCTACCGGAAAAATAGTACTGGACTCATCACCAAGACCAAGCTCTCAGCCCTGCCTCCCCTGAGCCCAAAGCTGCAACCCATATCCTCTCTCACATTTCTGCTCTATTTTGAACATTTTGATTTACTCACAAAAATATTAAAAGGAGATTTTTTTTTTTAATTTCACATTTTACGAGCAGCTTTAGGAGGCAAGGAGATGAAGAATCCATCCCCAGTGGAAAACATGTGGCTAACGGGCAGATTTAATTTATATGAAGCACACCACTCTCTCATAAGCTCTGCTTGGCATATTAAACTGGTGTCTTACATCTCCTTCCAGTGCCAGAAATATTCATTTCCCACATCATAAAGACCCATCCATGAATAATAATATTAATAATTAAGCACCTGACTCTAGGGCTATACTTAGAGCATCATAACACTCTAATCATTTGCTTATCCCATGATAATTACACTCCTCCATCCTATTTCTATACTTTGCCTTATTGGTTAACCATTTACTTGCTAGGGTGTTTATCGAGACCCCACCCAAATTTTCAGAGCCCAAGTCTCACCCTCCTAGCAAACTGATGAGGTATGTGCTCAGTATTAGCAGCAGTGTTCCCAAAGACATGCTGCAGTCCCAAGGTTCTGCTAAGAACTGTCATTGTCGCCAGGCTCACAGACAAGGGTGGCTCAGCAATGCAGAGCAGTTCGGATGTCCCAGCTACCTGTGCTGGCACAAAGCCACACTCATTTCATCTCTTCCTGAAAGAAGTAACCAAAGCAGTGGGAAGCGAGGAGGATGAATCTCTGCCCCATAGAGCCAGGCAGATCATTCCAGCTAAGCCTGCTCAGCACCAGTGAGGAGCTAGAAGCAATACAGCTGTGTCAGGATGGCATTGTGCCTGGACCAATTAGCTTTTCTGAGAAGCATGGTCTCTCCTGCACAGGCTCACCTGTTTGGGCCTGTGCTCAGTGCTGGTTTTTTTGAGCCCGTTACTGTCAAAATTATGGTGCTAGTTTGGCCATCTTTCCCATGCCATGTATAAATTCACTTGCTACTGCATTGATTTCAACTAAAAATACTGTTACGTGCAACTCAAGACAAGAAAAAGCTTACTGCCTGCTTTCACACACACACTCTTTTGCCATGGTACTCACCTTTCATGTTTTCCCCACCAAAGCCTGTAACGCAGCACAAACATCCAGGATTCTTGACTATCTCCTTATCCATAACATTCCTGCAAACCCCAGCCACAAATTTGTCCCATGGAGATAGAAACCTCTGGACAGACAAAGATTCCTCATTACATACCATCTCACGATATAAAGTGCATCATTTCTGAAGGAGCTTCAGAAAGAGAGAAGGTTCATAAAAAGCCAGTGGATAGAAGTCTGTGAGACCATCAATAAGAAAACAACAGCAGAGAAGCCAAAAGAAAATGGGAAATAATAACTAGTACTTCAAGAGCTGAATATATAAAAAAGTTTAGGGTCAGCAAAGAGGGCTTATGAAAATAACATGAAAGCAGCAAGACCACAAAAAAAGCCTGTTAAGACAAAAAGGCTGGTGTGTCAGAAAAGATCTCTGTTGAAGAAAACTACTTTTGTGATTGTTTCCAACTCCACACAACAAACGCAAAACCTACAAACACTGACTTTTATGGCTAAGTTAAATCAGAGATTGGTGCTATGGCTTGTTTCCTTTGTCTGTTAAATAAAGAACCAATAAAACCCTGCTTCTTGCTGATATCTCAAGACCAGGGAGCAGAAACACATACTCCAAACATGATGGGATTCTATATGCTTACTTGGGTAGAACTTTATTTATCAAGGAGTTACCAGTTACATATGGATGAAGACAAGTGAGATCCTGCAAACCTCAGCGATACAAAGAACATCTTCGGCAAAATCTGTTGAAATCAAGAATAGCCAAAACCACTGGATGCAGTGTAGGATGATGCATTTGAAGAGACCATGCTTTCATCAGCAATTAAACAAAGAAAGAAAAGGAAGAAAAAATGTTTTTTCAAGAAGTCATGAAAATAAGAGAGGCCAGTTTATAAAACCATGACATGTGAAACTCCAGCACTGGCACTAACACAAGCATCAGAGCTTGGTACTGGTACTAACGCTTCTCATCAGATTTTAGTGCCTTGAGGTACTGATGTACATGGAAATGATTAACCCTGTTCACTGGTGTCATGCAGAGCACATCAGGTATCATGAAGGAAGCAAGTGCCCAAGCAGCTTGTGGTTCCCCATATCTCCAAAAGCAAGTCACACCACGTCAAACAGGAACATGACAGCTCCTATCTGGAGCTTTGCCTGGGGCTCAGTCTGTGCTGGAGAGCTGCACTGCTTTGTTATACTAAGATCCTACAAACCTCCCCAGCCAAGCAGACCTTGTCTTAAAGGCATTCTGTGCACATTTCCCTATTCCTTTAGGGAACATAGGACAGTCACCTCTTGCAGCACTGCCTAAAGCACCATGATATGCAGAGGCACGTTCCCCTTCCTTTTTCCCCCTTTGCAACACTGCTATGCCATCCCTTCCCTCTTTTTAGTCAGACAGCTGCATGTGAAATGCCTGGAAGAACCTCACAGGGGCTGCAGTTTCACACAAAAGCAAAGCACCACCCATCAGCTGCAGGAAGTCAGAGCCCAGAAGCAGGAGCTGAGCAGCTGCTTATTGGAAGCAGCTAATGGCAAAATCCTGCCTCCCTGCAGGGCAATTCTTCCTGGCTCTTCTTGAGCTCAGGCAGGATCGTCACCTCCTTCTGCCTGGCTTGGAATACATCCTATTAATAACCATTATCATGGTACCTGCCTTTGTGTGATGACTTCTTAGCACTGGAGTTGTACCAACTAAAAGTCATATTGCCTAACCACAATTAGCTAAATCATTAAAATTGCAAGCCCTTCAAGTCAAAACCATTTTAAAAAACCCAAAAAAATAACCAGAAACAGCTACTTCCAATCATTGTTTTAACAGCCTTATCTGATGATTTATGCAAACACAATTCACACCAGAATACTTGCAATACTTCCTGGAATACCTTACTTATCTGGAATATTTGCCAACAACTTGCACAACTTTGAGTGTTTTTTGTTGAATTTATTATCTGCCCGGTGTGACTAATCTGTACACCATGTTTCTGGAGCTCCTGCTTAGCTAGTAACCTCCCAGAACCAAAATCAGTCTTCATAGTAGCTGTTGACCAGTGCAGTGTGAATATTTCTGTATGTCTATAACTCTTGGAAGCATCTGCAAGAGTCTCCTTTTCCCAGCATCTCCATGAACTAAACTATGTTGGTCAGAATAACCAGGGAAAGTCAGCAGAGGAAGCCATCAATATCATGGGGATGATATTGTGATAATTCATACTAGATTATGTAATGAAACTGGGTCAGGGCAATGAAAACCATCAATTATCTGTCAGTGGCTATTGTCAACAGCCATTCAAGCTCTATCTGGCACAGGGCAGTGTCCCACCAGTTATCTTGGGCTTCTTGTCTGATTCAAGCTCTGCACTAAAACTATATTTTACATTGTTAAAACACAAACCAACATATATACACTTATATAAATGATAGAAAAGCAGCTCTGCCCCGCTGCATCCTGGAGAAGGCAACCCTGAACATAACCACGAGACTGGCACCTGAGAGCTATGAGGACCTGAGGCTAAAACCCAACTCTTGCTTTATACTATTAATTGTCCAACGATATTCATTCATTGCAACAGTCTGCTGTCTCATGTACACAAGACTGCAAGAGCTTCAGGGCAGAGGCCATCATCGGTTTTTGTATGTTTATGCAGTACCTACAACAACAACACAGTAGCAACCGGAAATGTAATAATTAAGTTATTATATTAACGATGACAGAGCTGAGCAGCAGTCATTCTGGCTGTGTCAAAGCTGCATAAATCCATTTAATGCTCACACAGATATTCTAACCTCCCTGGCCTATTACAGAGCCTAGCTCTTGAGAGCAGAAAATTGGGAGAGAAACTAACATACTGAAGGTTAGCAGTTCTAGTACACAGCTGCTAGTCAGGGTAAAACAATAGGTCAGTCAAGGAAGCAAATGAGTCTGCTTCCAAATCCCTACTCTGAATGCTGTGGGTTAAATTCCTGTAGCCTACAGAGTGTAGATTTGAAAATGAGAAAGATGAATGGGATTTTCTTTTCATGAATGGAGGAGCTGGTAACAGAAACTCCTTAGACCTGCAAGCAAAGTCAGCCTTGGTACCTTCATCACTGCCATTACACAACAGCTTTCCTCTCTATGATGTTAAAGTGTTAACACTTCCTTCGTGGGCTCCTTCTGTTCCATTAAAATCAATGGCGTTGGGCTCCACATTGCTGTCTTCCAGAACCAGAGTGTAAACACAATTAGTTTTCAGACCAAGTCAGTGAGGCAAACTCATCCACATGGTCATCTCTGACTCTGACTGATGCTTTAACTGCATTAATAACACGTCCTTCAGTCCAAGGTACACCATCATTCTCAGTGGGACTCAGGCCAGAGAGGACAGACCCTGTAATCTATCTGCTCATAATTTTTAAGCAGAGCACAGCCCAGATTCATAGATAATGCAGAGATGAGAAGACAGAATAAAAACTTCTGTTGCTTCTTTTAACTAGTACTGTCACTAAAAGTAGTATTATGCTGTCTGTTATGCCAGAAATTCTATGAACATTTATGTCTGCTTTTTAAACAACAACTTCTCTGAAGTGATTGTACTCTCAGTTAATGACAGGCACAACAGGTGGGTAGAACAGAAGGAGACAAGCAATGAATAATATAAGAACATTTTGCATTCTAAGCAATTACCACATTTCTCTACATCTCAAGAGTTAAGGCATCCTTTCTGCAGTGCTCCTCTGAGACCTGTTCATCATTTGTATGACAACACCTGCAGACACGTTAGAAAACTGCTTGCTGCAATATCTGGCACTGCAAGAGATATGGACTCACAGGATATGGTATTTTAAAACAAACCAGAGAGGGCACCAAACACTGGTCCCATTTGCACCGGACCTAAAAACTCCAAAGACTAAAGCCCTACCTACCCCATTAGATGTCACACTATTCTGTTACTGTCTTTGGCTCTGAAATCTTAAAATTTCACCAAACAGGTAGGGAACAAGGCATACAGTTGAGGAGTTAAGGCAATAGAACAGATGAAATGTGTCTGGGAAATAGCTTGAGCCTCTTGTGTTCTAGCTCAGGGTTTTGCCAAGACACCACACAAGGGTAAGATCATACTGTGCTTGCCTGCACTGTTTTCTCCAACCAGTCCAGTATTTTGGCATTGAGTGCCTCTAGCAAATGGAAAAGGAGGCAAGTCCTCTCCTGTATGAAGCACTAAGGGAACATTAAGCATCAATTATCAGGTCTGTGACTGTTGTTTTGATAGCTGGTCACCCATGGGAGGACCAAGTTCACAGGAAGAATCAGCAACTTATACAACCCTGAAATTCAAAGACTAAAAGATCACGAGGCTCAAAGAAAGACTGTCTCCTGAAGGGGTCAGATACATGGCCCAATAGCCATCCAATTAAATTCTGGTACATTCATTATGGAATCATTAGTAAGTCAGTGGCTATTGGCCAACCTGGCCTACCACAGTGCAAAAAGCCCCAAAGCAGGATGCAGCCAGAGGTACAAAACCCATATGCAAAAGTGCTTCTGGGCACTTGACAAGACCCTGGACACAGGTTTAAGCAGGGCCTTTACTTGTTCCTCTGTGACGCCCAGCTTCCCACACTGCCACCCACGCTGCCGGGAGGTGCCAAGAGAGGCACTCGTTCCTGGCTGCTTCCACTCAGGGAGGCAAAACTTAGCAGAGCTGGAGGACAACAGGGCAAAGGTTGCTCCCCCTTTCAAGGAGACATCTGTCTGTTCCACACCCTTACCATGAGCCTCCCTGTAACATTTGCTGTGCAAGAGAACTGCAAGGTCAGGTGGAAGGCGTGAGAAGAAAACTGGCATTCCTCCTTGAATGAACAAGCTTGAAAATCCTGCAGCCATCCAGAGTGGCTGCAGGTGAAGCTGGAGTACCCTTGCCACTCAGGGCTGCTTTAGCAGCTACAAATTTAACCAGAGTAGTATTAAAATAACCTCACTTATTTATTAAAGCAGGCAGGCTGAGTGACATTTCTATTACAGAGCACACACCACCGGGAGATTCCCTGACGCTGCAGCAAACCAATGTAATCTGCATTATGATGCACTATTCTCTCTGCAGCACACAGAAGCTGGCTGTGCTTTCCCAGTAAACAGCTCTCCTCCCCCTAGAGCTGGGGGAAGATTTGTTATAGGCTTTGGTGGTAGTAAGATCAAATACTAAATCCATGAGTAACCACTAATGTTACTTGTATTCACTGCAGCCTATTCACCTTGCATAATCAGTGTTATATATCTTGTGCATCATTCTGTCTCTGCAATTCTGCATCATGCTCACAGCTCAGTCAGAAATGGGGGCATTATCTTTCAGTTGTTGGATAAAACTGCATTATAACATCATTTTCACTTTACACTGTATGGCTGAGATGTTCAGACACTTAAACATGGATGAAAGCTTCACATTAGTTATTTGGACTCCTTCAAAAATCTTAGCAATGTACTGGAATCTCTTTTGTAGATTCCTGTCCTGCCCACTACAAAGACTTCTGCTGTAAAGTATCATGTGTATTAACAAACATAACAAAACAACGAGGTCAGATGCCCTTAATTACACCAGTTTAAATCCAGAGTTACTTTGATAAAATCAATTGGATTATTGATGTTTACAATGGTATACTGGGGAGCAGAATTTGACACTTAATCTCTCTCACATGGGTTGCTGCCCTGCAGCAAATTGCAGGTCCTAGTAATCTCTTCAGATGCCATCAATGCAATCTGTAGCAACTGCTCTGCATCTAGCAAATTAGTATAATGATCTAACACTGAGCAGTAACAACAATTACACCAAGGCATGCACTGTCCTCTATAGCAATACAACATGCACAGATCCTCTGCAGTATATTGTAAAACCAGCTGTATGTATCACCAGAAGCATCAAAAGCAAGATCCCGTCCCTGCAATACCACCGGCTTTATTCTGCCTCTCAGCATTCACTGGGCCTGATTCTGCCTGTCTCATCTAAGGTATGGGCATGATGATACACTCACTTCTCTCTAGCTGGACAATCAGAGTGTCTTGGAACACACTGCTACCCATGGCTGTGGAATCATGCACACAAATGGAAATTGTGAAATGCATTCATCTACCTTTTGTGTCCCTTTCTAGTAATGTCATTTACCAAACTTTCTGAAATGTTCCTTGAAGGTACATAGGCTTCATCTGTACCAAAACTTCTTTTTCACAATGACTATAGATTTTGAAACGTAACACTTTCTTGCCTTTTTCTAAAAAACAAATTATCAAAAATTCCACTCTTTTCACTGTGACTCAAGAGAGAAAATATTGTAAATCAAAGCCATAAAGAAAAAAAGTGCATTCTAATAAAGACACTAAGTTCTACTTTAGATGCCTATGGCTTCTGATTGTCCCCATACCAGTACAAAGATGGCAGCAACACGTGTTCAACCAGAGCATACTTTAAAGTTATTCTGTGCCACAGTAAAAAGGAATACATGGTGTAAATCATAATCCCAAAGACTGACGCTAAAATTGCCTCAGATGTCTCACAACTGGATATAGCTCAGCTATTACATATTAATTTGGCTAAAAAAGCCCTGCTTTTCTAGTATTCAAACTGCAGGCAAGATGCAGGGGGATGACTTTTATGCAGGTAGGTGGGCTCCTTTCTCATCCTGGACCTCTGCTGAGTTAAAGGTCTATAAGCCACAGCAAGCTTGCCACTATCACTATTCAAAACTGATGCCATCTTAAAATAGCACAAAGGCAGATCTCAAAGAAAATGGCACTGTTTCCTTTCCTACAGTCAGCTGTGTATATGCCATTCTCATGTTACACAGATGGACCGAACAATGCTCTTATCATTTATCTACAGATACCAATGCTGTACTTAAATGCTGTCACTGCTTGGCTGCAGTGCCTCCATTGTAACAGTTACCTTTTCAGCCCTTACTCATCATAAATTACTTCCTAAATGAGAATATGTTTATTTAGCTTGTATGCAAGAGGCTTGTGCTTTGAAAGAAATCCTTCTCTAAGATATTTAGGTACTGGGAAAGGCTGCTCTGGGTCAGTGCAGGTCTGTTTCACTAACTATTGGAGAAAAAAAGCTTCCAGATACTCAAATATTTGTCACAAAACATGAAAAATTAACATCAACATTTTAACAAGTTCAGAACAATAATAATTTCCCCATCAAGTACTCTCAGCTTTCCTTCCCATTCCAAATCCAAGTCGGAATGCCAGGTGGGAGTGCCACAGACAGTGCAGCACAGCTCCAGCTGCGTGCACAGCAGTGCCTTTGCCATGCTTCTGAATGAGTGAAATTCTATTCAGCAGCTCAGGATTTCATTCACTCCAGGATTTCAGTGCCTCATAAACTGGATTTTTATTTGTTTGTTTGTTTTCCTTTTTGCTAAACAATCCCTTGCAAAGATGTAGATGTGTGGAGCTTCATAGTGGGCAAATTACAGAGCAGTCTACTCAGGGGGAAGCTCCTTCCTAGCAGGCACAAGTCAGAGGTTTATGCCTTGACATACATGGTTCTTGTAGCTTTATCATTATATTTCACTTCATCCTTTTTTATCCAGCTCTTGATGTTCTCAGCATTTAAATACAATGAGCAGGTATCAAGATCACAAACGCAGCTTCAACATTCAATTGACTTACACAGGGAATTTGATGCCCACCTTGTTTCTCCTGCCTTAGAAACTTCTCTTTTCTTCTTTGGATCCTGCTGAATTCCTTGCCAAGTGTTACATTTTGTCAAGATGTTCTGCAACACGTGACTCTAGAATATTTTCTTTAGCTGTTTTAAAAATGTTACCTATCAAACATAGGTTTATAACTAACATTTATAATCCACTATCTCCTTCCTCTTCTACTGTAAAGTGCAGAGAGGGGACTCCTTACCATCATCATGCTAGTTCTCATTTCACATGCTTCTGGAATTTTCAAAAAATCCTCTGGAATTGAAATAATTCTCCATCATTGCCCCCCTCTCCAACTTAAATAATCTCAATAATCTTTTTTCATGTAAGCTGCCTCATGTTTCTAAGAATAATCACTTCTCCCTGATTTTTTTTTTTTTTTGGTAATGCTTTTGTGAACCCAGAATGCCTGAGAACAGACCCAGAACCCCATGTGAAGGCTGGAGAGGAAACGTCCAGATCTTAACCAGGAGCAGCTCTGGCTGCTGAGACTGCTGACACTCTAAATCAACAGTTATCAACCTTTTCCAGGTTGCAGATGCAAAAAAAAATCCCATTGGCTCTCCTAGGCTTTTTTATAGCAAATCTAAGCACAGTGTCAACAGGCTCACTTTCCTTTTGGCGCTTTCAGAAGAACCTCTGGGAGCCTCCAGACCGCAGATTATAAATCATTAAATCAATTGTCTTAAAAAGAGGTGCAAATTTCTCATTCAGCTCAACAAGGCGTTAACAGCACGGTGCAGCAACAGCAACCCAGGTGTCAGCACTCCCAAACTGCCTGACAGAATGATGACCAACAGAGACGTTAGATAATTTTGCCATTGTGCAAGGATTTGGGGAACACAGATGGTATCAACATCTGTATTTTTCAGCCCAACCTCTGACACTGGTGTCCTAATTCAAAGCAAGAAGTTTAGCGAAATTCTGTTTCTCTTCCTATGTCTCTAATTAGCATTAATATATGTAAATTTTAATGCAAATACATGACATTTAAAGGTAAAAAGTCTGCTCTATATAATCATTACATGTACTTTTAAAAGAGGTTTTTAAAGACCTATAATTATGAGATAAAAGAGAGACCATATAACTGTTATACTTTAACGTCCTACATAAGTTCAAATGGGTATTGTAGCTAAGATAAATTTTATCTTCTTAAATTCTGATTCAGCAAGACACTTTAATATGTAAGTAATTTTAAACATATAAATAAAACTGAGAAATACCGGTTCCTTTTATAAAGAAAATTTTGGGGAAGTTTTTAATTGCCATCAAAAAACTTTATTCCACTAATAATAAATCAGATATTTAAACAAAAAAATTTCAAAACTATAAAATTTCCTTCCCCCCAAAAGAATTTTTTTTCATTTTTTGCCTTCAAAAAAGGAAGAGGCAGATCAGAAAGTTTCAGCGAATAAAAATCCAACACAAAATTCTACTTTTTCAATTTTCCCCCTTCAAGCACTGCAGTAAACGTGAAGTTTAACCACGCTTAAACGCTCTGCTGAAACAAAGGCTGGATGGGTTTCCTGAGGTCGGCGTGTTCGGGCAGCTCCCCGCGGTCTCGGCTCTGACACTGCGGGCTGGCTCGCGGTCTGCAGCACAGCATCCCCAAGGCACTCGGGAATTGCCGAGAGCTGCAGCCCAGCCCCTGCGCGGGGTCCCAGCTGCTGGTCCCCTCCAATTCATTTGTGCCTGACCTAACCCGCGCTGCGGTGCGGAGCTCGCTCCCTTCACCGGGCTGTGCCGGAGCCAATGCCCCGCGCTTGGTATCACATGGCTAAAGGGGGGAGACACGGGGGGGGCACACCAGGCCCCAGCCCAGCTGCAGGTAACTTGTATTTTCCTAAAAGGATAAGTAAATCCATGGACAAATCACCAAGTAATATCTTAACAAGAAGAGAATGACGATAAGATGGATGGATGTGCCAAAGGAAGTGGAGTGTGTGACCAGCCTTGCCCCCATCGGCCCTCAGGAGCCTCTGTCTTTATTGGGGCACCACAACTGGGTCACCAGGCAGCCACAGAGGCAGCAGGCTGCCGAGGCTTCAGCCAGGTCGCTCATCTTCCCTTCCTGGTTTAACAACTACCAGGCTGCTCAGTTTTGCTTTAAACTTGAGCAGAGAAATAGGCCATCCCCTCCTCAAGAAGCAGCGAGGGAAGGAATATGAAAAACGTACACAAAATTAATCCAGGCCAGTGACAATCTGAGGATGGGGGGGAGGGAGAAGGATTTATTCATTTTCATGACAATAGCCATAGAGAAAAGAAATGCTCTCTTGCCTCTCCCCAGGGACTTGAATTGAATTCCCAGGGCTGCCAATCAGATCAAGAATTTAACACGATTTATTCTGTGGGGAGCCTGTCTGGAGCCAGTGTGTCAGCATCTGGATGATGCCCTGAGCCTGCACAAGCAGAGCAGCCAGAATCATGGATCTGTCTGGCTTGACATGCAGAGAGAGATTCTGGACACATTCACAGAGAAACAGATTCTCCCTCATTTATGGCAACATAAAGCTGGAGAGTCAGGGAAGCCTGTATAATTTAATTAAAACTCAAATGGTGGAACACAAGTTTCAGACCAGGAATCATTGGTATTGCTGTAGATGATGCTCCCACAAACCAGATCTTGGCTCAGGCTCAATGACTGGCAATAGACTGCTTGAAGTGGTTCCCACATGGAATAGCTTTGGTATAGTTTTGGTACCAATGAGGGCAGCAAATGAGACCCAGCACATTATGAGGCTGACTTTTCTTCTGGGACAGTTTGCAAAGAGTTAAACTGCAGCTTATGTGACTTTTAGCCACAGCTTGCAAAATTAATTCATGTTTCAGGCTGTAGAGTACCATGAACCACTCAGAGTGCCATGGGGATGATAAGCTCTTAGGTCAATTACTGCACAGATGTGCCCCAGTTTGGCTGCCTCTCATTTTAGTAATAATGCCACATATATATTTCTATATATTTAGCCTATACAGATTCATTACAGAGGAAGCTGTAATCTACAACTCAAATATTCCCGAGTTTGTATATTTATTATAGAAAGTTTGCATGGCTGTTTCTACAGAAACAAACAGGACCATATGGGTATTTCTGTCACTAGCAGTTCAATATTTCCCTCACTGCAGTTTCATTTCTTCCACTGTGGTTAAATGCTCAACAAGAAAAAATAACACTGCAAAAAATGCCAAGTCCCCTTTTGTTCTTTCCTGGAGCATTTCTAACTGTGGCATTTTCAGATGTTTAAAGCATGGCACAGGAAATGCAAGACAGAATATTCTACCAAAAAATCCTGGAAAGACTTCCTGCCAGTAAGAGACTGTTCTGAATTTCCACAGAAACTGAAGAGCTGAGGGAAAGCATCTCCCACTGCAAACAGTCTTAGACTGAAAAACACTCCAGCAGAATTTCAGAGACAATTGGTTATCGAGAACTGGCAACTACAGCACGCAGTGAATGACAGGTGTATCATGTGCAAAGGTACCATTGGCATTGCCTCATCTTTCCAGTGCATCAACAAGAATATAAGAAGACTTCATATTTCATCTGGTGCAGGAAAAATTTCAGCTACTACCAAGGACTTCAGTGAGTAGTACCAGTGATGAGAACAGATGCCATCACTTATGTTGCTTATTTGCCTATATTGAGCTCAAATGATTTTGATAACATCTATAAATGGGTGCATACCATCCATTGGGAAATCCTCATCTTTCTTTTTTAAGGAAAGACTGTTTCTGTATAGAAATTAAGAGTTGGAGGGGCAATGTTTCATTGAAAGCACCATGGAAAAGATTATGCAAATAACTGCCAGAAAGGCAGGCTGTATTTTCCTGCAACTTACAGATTGATCCAAACGGAGAACTCTGTATTATTGTTATTCACCCATTTAAGGTCCTATTTTCACTTCAGTTTCCATAGAAACCTGTTGTCCTAAATCTGCAGCACTTATAGCCTTTTAGTGTCATGGGTTCTTTCTTTACAGCTCTAATTACACCATCATCCACAAGGGGAAATGGCTGGGATGCTTTTCCCACCACAGAAACATTCAGGAAGTGCTGCTCTGTAGACAGAGGGAATATAAAACCTAATCATAAACCTTCAGACATCATCTTTTTTGGACAACTCCCCTATGTCACAGCTGTATGTTTTATTGTTTGGGTTTTGAACATGGGCCATGGCAGAAATAAGAATTGAATTGGCAGAGGAAAAAAAAAGATTTGGGCTTTTGCCTCTTTTCTGTCTTTTCTGGTCTATATTAAAGAACAATTATATACAACTGAAGAAAATGGAAAAAAATACTTGTAAATTAACTACACTGGTGTCACATGGATATTAAATACATAAGGTTGAGCAAAGCTGTCAAGGCATATGGTCCAGAAAGACCTCCCACTGCCAAAGGAATGAAGCTCGTGCCCTTTTATTAATTTACTTCAGCTCTCAGGTCTGCATATAATTTTCTTCTCAGCATATGAGGGGTTAAGGTTCCCACCTATGCATTCCAGATAGACTCAATAAGACTTTTTCACTGTGCTAATATAAAACACACAGAGACCTTTGTCTTCCTGCATGCTGGTAAAATGCCCATTGTGCTATGCAGATTATTATTGTTATTATTATTTCTGGCACTGTCACTTCTAGCTATGGTGCTTCAAAGCAATGATATTAAAAACATAAAGGCAGGCAGCCCTTTGGAAATAAGGAATTGCAACAGCAATGCAAAGAACTTTTTATAGCACCCCTTATTGAAACATCTGGGGGAAGTATCATCTAATGGTTAGTGAAGACAGCTAAAGAGCCAGGACTCCTATGCTCTGTTTCTAGGTCCATCACTGTCACTGATTTCCCATAACCCTGGGCAGGTACCTTTAAAAGTTGTATAAAAGTGGTATCTACCCAACCTTGCCTCTTTATGAGAGGTAAAGAAGTAATCTAAGATCTGCTGAAACTTTCCTTTATTAGCAATAACAAAAGATGTGTCTACATGCAGTCAGTTTTCTGCTATCAGTGCAGTGGTACTGCGGAGGACACAGTGGCCATCATCACCCAGAAGCAGCACTTATCTCCCACACCTGCTACTTATTCCTCGCATCTCTTCGGTCTTTACCGGGGCTGTGTTCCCACCAGTCTGCAAAATGAACACTTCTTGTGAGCATTCCCTAATTTTCTCCAAAGCCCACAATTTTGCCGTGGCCAACAACTGAAACTGTTTAAACAGACACTCAGCTTAGCCTGGGGCTCTTCCAGTGACCAGTGTAGGGAGTAACATCAGTTGGTGAGGTGTTATCTTTTACTAGAACGGCTAAGTTTGGGGGTTTTTTGTATTTAGGAGGTGCTTCATGCTCAGAGTGTGCCTGCTTCAGGTGAGAAGCAGGAGAGAAAACTGAGAAGACCAAAAAAAAGGCATCTGTGGCATTACCTGTGGCATTCCTGACATCAAAATAATAGTAGCATCATGTATGGGGCAATTGCAGTTCTGTTTACTGGCTCCATAACAATCAGAAAAATAACTAATTTCCAAATCTTGTTCACCTGGCATCTCAAATAAAATTATTTAAAAATAGAAGCTGTTGAGACAAAGGTAATCCTAAGGTGGCAGCTGGAGAGGATACAAATCACAATCCTTTTTTTTTGCTATATTCACAACACAGTGTGGTCCTCACTTAGAGTTTATCACTATACAGACCTCAAGGCAAAATAGCAGAAACACAAAAATCATGACATCCTGGCCATACACACACTGCTCCAAACAAATGCAGCAAAAGAAACATAAGGAATATTTATTTGGCTCTTTTTGTCATTGCTGTACTCTTGCCATAATTTCTGTGAATAATGAAGCTTCATGCTTTCCATGATTGTCTACATCAGCAAAAAGCCACTTGCCTAAGATTTTTACAGAAAGCGAACAACAAAACTAATCCCAGCAAAATCTGCACCACAACTATTTTCAGTGTAAGGGAATGTAAAACATTAGTCATTTAACCACAGTGACTGCAGTTTACCAAGTGCAGGCAGCTGTTTAAAAGACAACCTACAACAAAACAAAAAACTCATTCCCTACCCTTCAAAATGGTACAGAAATTCAACTTTTGAAAAATGAGCAAATTCAAGAAATGTACATGGAGTAGAGTTACATTTGTCAGGTAAATTATCTTTTTGTTTGATATTCTACATCCTGACACTCTCCAAAAGCAAGGAGCTGCCACGTTTTACCAATATTTCCTGAACAAAAGGAGCTTCCAAGCCAAACCAGAGGTCATGCTGCCCCCACTAGCTAAGGCTTTTAATCCTCACAAGCCGTGTGCAGTCTGATACAACTTTGCCCTCATCAAACTGTTACCTGTTCCAAGTGTTTGCAGATGTTTTCCAGCTGTGTCAGAGGCTACCATTATGACTTTGTTGTTAATGACACTTGAATGGTTTCCTTTAAAAATAGTTCAGGTCCACTTACACTCCAGCTCTGGGGGTGAAGCAGAACGCAGGCTCAGTGTTCCCAGCCTGCTCTGCCAGTTGTTGCCATGCAAAACAAGAGCAGCTCTCACATAGGATGAGCAGGATGTGGGAACCAAATCACTGCTTGGGCACTGGCAGCCCTTGCAAAGATATTTCCAAGCTACTCCTGGTGAGAAAAAGAGGCCACTAAATAGCTTGTTTCCAATCAGTTTATGCTTCAACATTGAAGCAGTCTGTGCTGTGGAGTACATAAGAATACATCTAGAGGGACATAACATTGGCTGGAAACTACTCAGGAACAAAGAAGAAAACATGCCTGTTTTCTGTTGGGAAAAGCAAGAATATGGTAGTAACATTTCATGCAGGAGAGGTGATAGATAAACCAGGTACTACAGGTATAGGCAATAGCTCATCCTATGGGGAAAGAGTATGGGGGAACCCCTTGTTTCTTGTTGCTGGAGGGACAATTAACAAAACTGCTTTCCTTGGGGTCAACAAGCTCTGTTTTTACCCGTGCTGGGAGGGGACATTAATCCTTAATATTAAAATTAACACAAGCGTGGGAGAGTTCTCTCTGCTTCCTTGGTCAACAAGTCAGACTGAGCCTGAGTTCTGCACTGTACTGAAGATCTTAGTACTGCATTCAGTGCCTGTGCCCAGGTAATGGGTAAAAGACCAGTCACAAAGACTCAGTCTTCCTTTCATTTGGTCCCATTTCCTGACATGACACACTGTGGAGAACACAGCCATGAACAGTGTTAGAGCATACAGGAGGGGCTGTGCTGTGTGTTAGAAGTATGTGTGAAAACATCTAAGCTCACAAGAAAAACTCAGCAGCTCCAAGATGGAGTTTTTCCTTCAGTATTCAAGTTAATTATGGCTTACCTCACTTCTCCCCTCAGAAATCCCCTTTGTCCTTTCCACTGCCATGCTATTAAGTGTATCGTGCACAGCAATGACAGGTGACAAATGAAGCCTAAGTTGGTTCACCACACTGACCCTTCTTGGCAGGGTTTACCCAGCTGGGCCTGACCTTTTCTTGCCAGCTAAGCAAATTTCCCTTCTCTGAAATTCTGCTCACAGGGTGCTGCTTTGTGGCAAAGAACCAGAGTATAAGCTACTCACTTGCCACTATGGGGTTCAGAGGAGTCCTCTTCTAGCACCTCCGTTAAAATCATCAAGAAAGCAGATACAGCAGAATGTGAAGAATATTCTTTTGATAAATGAATTATAATGATAAGATTTTTTTTCCAGGAGAGAGGGCCTGAGGGGAAAATGGACAATTGCTGCAATGCCATCTATCCCTCCAAGCAAAGGTAGTATGTCTCTCATTAAAATACTGAATTTTCTGTACAGCTGTCAGCAAGCACAAGTTTTCCAAATGAACTGGTCAGCAATAACCTGCTTTCATGACAATGTGCAAAGAAGGGAGAAGGAGGGGTGATTTGTGCCCAGTACAAAAATAAACCACAAAGACATCCCATGCAGCAGATGCACAAAGCTGAGCTCTGCACATCAGAATGCTCCCCAGAGAAGGAGTCAAAGAATCAAAGCAAAGAAGCAGTGATACAAATAGCCTGACTTTTTCAAACACATCAAAGGCCAGAAAACAAGTCCCTTCCAACCCCAGGGACCAAGACAGAAAAGATCTAATAAAGAATTCAAATGCCATAATCACATAATCCAATAAGCTAGAGTTAAACCAAAACACCTCTTCAGCAAACATCTGTAAGTGGGACAGGAAAGGCTCCAAAATGCTCAGCATGGATGGCTCCCTTCACTTCTCCCTGTTAACACATCACCTCCTGTCACTGAGACAGATGTGAAACGTTCATTCTTGGTTTCAAATCCCCACACAGGAAAATGGGAAAAGGGAGAAGAGCATCTCAACAAAAACAGCCAGCACAAATTGACCACTCACTGTGAGCTGAGCAGTACAGAATGTGTGCTGGACTGACTTGCCATGGTGAAAGATGTTTAAGATATCTGTGTGGGAAGGATGAGAAGGGATAGAGGTTGAGACTGACAAAGAGAAAAAAAAAACATGCTCTCCAGATTGCTGCCAAGGTAAGCCCCTTTCTCTATCCTCCAACAAGGATTTTCATTTTATTCTGGATACGTTCCTTCCTCTCTTCCAGTCCCACATGGTATTTTCTTCCTTGCAATCTCTGAATCTCTCCTTCTTGTATTATCTAGGACTCCATCAGTCATTCAGCCCAAGTACCTGCTTCCCCAGGTGCATCTCTTCCATCACCTCCCTGCCAAGTCTGCCAAACAGGGAAATGGCTCACTTCACCATTGTACAGCAGTGGCAGCTGCACTGATTATTGTGAGTCTGAGGCAGGCTGACTCTGATGCTCTCAAACAGCAATCACACATGGCACAGAAAGAAGCTTTCCATTCCACATTGGCATCAGTCAGGAACTTTGTCCCTCCTTTGACGTGCTGGGTAGGACTATCCCCTTCTCCTTCCACGCTCACACATGTGGACAGGAGTAGACTTAGGGGACAATTCTGACCTCATCTGAATAAGCAGATCCAGACTTACAAACCTTCCTTTAACAGATGGGACATCCTTGGCCTAACCAGAGTAATCAGGAAGAACAAGTTTTGCTGACGTATGCATCCCTTAGGTATTTGCTTTTATACCAGCTCCTGAGTACAGTCAGTGAGCAGAGAGCAGTAAATCTCTCTGAAACACAGCAGGGGATGGCAGCACCAGAAAGGGTCATTTCCTCTTGCAGAGACTAGAGCAGGCAAGTGCTGTTCAGTGGGTATAAAGGCAAAGGAAAAGGGGCCCCCGGCTCCTCTCATACGCTTGTATGTACAGATGCTTCTGCAGAATCCTAATATTGTCCGGTGAATCTGTACTTAAGCTGTAGTACTAACATTTGCAAATACATCAACCTCTTACTGGAAGAATTCCACTCTTAGGACTTTCCTTCCTGTGCAGCCTCCTGTCATTAGCCTCTCTTCTACTGCACAAGCCATGTGCTAATCCTTGTTTTTTCTGAGTACAATATTCCTATGTGATGCCTTACAAAGTTCTTTGCTGAAATCTAGCTAGATTATGTCTGCTGATGAATCAACACAGTTAAACTTTCTTATTAAAGAAATACATGAAATCAATTATAGAGACGTGGACAGTACAGAACTGGTAGACTCAAATGTTGCTGCAGAGTCTTAGAACAAAACATGTATGCTCACACCAGCAGCAGTTTTGGATATGATGCCTCAGTTTTCACAGCAAGTATAAAGTGTAGGCACCTACACAAAATTCTGGCAAGGCACAAGGAAGAATGCTGGAGTTCAGTGAAAAAGCACTTTTTCTTTTGTATAAGTAATCATTATGGAGAGGAGCACAACTCAGTGCAGCCATTACAATCTGAAGAGTGGGAATTAACTTACGGGAAAAGGTTGGGCAGTAACCCAGACACGACTCCCATCTGGAACTAGGCCAAAAAGGGTCATCAGCTCCTTTAAACTCCTTGCTTTATGCTATATGAAATCACTTTTTGTTGATGCAAAACATGACAGTACTTGCTAGGGTATTCAAGAAAAATCCATTACCTTCATGTGCCACATACACATCTCTGCAACAGAGCAGAATGTGTAAGCATGCTCACACCAATTGTACAGTGAATTTCAGAACGAGGGTTATAGCAGAAATGGGAGGGAAGTGCTGAATTGTTGTATATGATCTTTTACATGGTGAGTTATCAGTTGATTTATGTAGCAAGCCCCACAGAATTAGTTCATGATAAATTCATAAGGCATGTGCTTTTGATCGTGCCGTGCTCTTCTCATTGCCATTTTCAGTTCCCTCTTTATCCACCTTCTGGAGACATTATTCTACCTCATGTGGTAAACTAGTGCTATAGACAATAAGGACTAGTCTGTATCAGTTGCCTCTGCTGAAATGCCACATTCTGGAAGGGAAGAGGTACTTTAAGAAGTCAGAAGTCCAGGAGATGTAAGTGCAAGCAGGCTGCTTGGAGGGGCTAAATCTCTCCTAACATACCCAAGCATGTACATTCATATGAGGAAAAAAGAGCTGATGGGGACCAGTTTTCAATCAGCTGGATTTAGTCAAAGGTGCTCTGTACTGTACATGCACAAAGTACTCCCAGCTTCACAAGGCACTTCATGGACAGATGACTTTCCCTGCTAAACTGGGAGAGATTAACTCTTCCTTGAAAGAGAGAAGTCTATAGAAGTCTATAGATTTAAAAGCTCTTATTTAAGCCTCAGATGTCATAAATTCTTCAGTCTATATTCATTCCCAGTTCATAATTACTCTAAATAAGTATGGCTACACCTAAGGAGTAACCAGAGGCATTGCAGCCGTGGCGTCCTGCACAGGTGAGCCACCAGATACCAACCGGACTTTGGAAAGGTTGTGCAGCCCACATACTGGTACTATACTGCTTTGAACAGACACCTTTCAGATCAGCGTTAAAGATGACTTGGAGCACACTGGGGCATTCCCCCATTCTCAGCCTTAGATCTGCTCCCACTGAAGCCAGCAGTAATTCTGGTGAACATTACATATGAGCCCATGGAAGCAGGGAAGATAACTCTATTCAAGCCCAGTACTGCTTTATAGTTTGCAATTGCTCAGTATCCAGAAATAATGTTCCATAGCTGATTTTAGGGCGCAAACACATCCTTGGGTTATTTTTATTGAGACAACTGCACAGTAGGAATAGTCAGGATGGCATTACTACAGTGGCATGACAGTAACAGTTGCATGACAAAGCGATGCAAGCTAGAGAGCCCAAACCAGCATATCTACAAATCGCAATCTGCTTCTTCACCTCAGCAAATAGCGACCTCTGGGAACATCACAGAGCTTCTTCTCTGGGAAGATTGCTGCTTTTCAGCACAAACAGAACTTGATAGGAAGAACAGAGTCATGGAAAGATCTCTGGCATCTGAACCAACTGCTGTGGTCAAAAGGCTGTGTCCACTATGGGGTAAGAAGCACTGGCTTGGAGCAAGCAACCACACTGGAACATCCATGCTTTAGCGAGAGAGTACCCAGATCTGATATGTCACAGAAAGATCTAGGTCTCATTTTCCCCATCTGTAAGACTAAACAGCTGAGACACGTAGTCAGGCAAGGAATTGCATGAGCTAAGGATTGTGTGTTAAGCTTGCACACTCTTGCTGGAAGGGATATGCCAACCAGGAGGCGTTTCCTGACATCAAACACACAGAACCCCTCCATTTGGTAAAGTGAGTCCGGGTACTTAGGTCTGATTTAGTGTGTACAGCATAAGAATCCCTGTCCTTTTAAACATCCTCAGTAACGTGGCACTTTGGAAGACACAATAATTAGCATAATTGTCAATTCAGCCTCTAATAATGTACAATGCGCTCATTAACCCAATTAACCCCACACAGCACAACAACCATCACAAACAACGCAACGGATGCGGTGAAGGGGAATGGATGCTTGACAGCCCTGCCACATCCCAGCAGGATGAGATGACACTGGCAAGGGCTGAAGGCAACTCCCAGAGGCAGGACCCCCACCCAGCTTGGAGATGGGGCATGCTGCCACCTGAGCTGGTGCATCAGCCATGTGCTCTGCTCCTTTCAGCCCTGTCCCAGGGCAATAGAGGAGTTTCTCCTCCCACAAGGTTTTTCCTGGTACATTTAATTAAGCACTACATATCAACACCCACGTACGCACACCCCAATTCTCAACCCCCCCTTTTGCTGAAAGAGTCTCAGGTGGGATTCACTTGCCTGCTTTTGCTGCTGCTTAATTCAGTCAGGTTGGTAAATAATTCAGCAAGCACTCAGCCAACAAACAAACAGGCAGGCAGCACAAATGGCCAGACAGGGAGATGAAAGAATGAGAGACAGAAAGAAAAACCAAATGGGAGAGTGACAGCTTTTGCTGGAGCTCCTTTTCTACAGGCAGTACTTCAAGCTGTGCCTACTTCTTCATTCTCTGTGGTTATACTCTCATCCCATAAAGAATCAGGGAAGTTTGTCCAACTGACACTGCCATTACCTACTGACTACTCACTGGTTGGGGCCCCACTGAATGACCACACAACCTTCTGATTAAAGTTTAGGAAAAGCTTCAGTACCTTGCTTATGCTCTTCAGCTTTGAAACCCTTCAAGACAGGGACCTGCAGCTCTTGGGCTACAGCTGGGCATGTAGGAGTCTGCATGACTGACTCAAGTCTTTTTAGACCTCTTGTTTTCCCACCTGTAGAAGAGAAGATGAAAATTCTTCCCTACTGGCATCCCAGCAGGCCCAACTAACAGAAGCAATGCTAGGGGCCTGAGAGTCCTTCAGAAGAAATGCCAAGGCTTGGCAAAACCTTTAGAATTCTCTGACTGCATCAGTGAATATAACAAAAGACACTATGATCAAACACCAAAAATATTAATTCCAGCCTTCCATAAAAACTGATAACCATAAAAAATATATCCCAGTCATAGCAAAGGTTTGGGATGATGCAAGGTAAACACTCCACTATTCTGTCTATAAAAAACAAACAGCAGACCAAAACATTTGGAGTAGAATTTTCTGTGATGCTTAACCTTACAATAATAATGAAGCTTTAACAAATGGTATTTTGAAAATGTTTTCTACACACATAATAAATTAGCATAAGATGACCTTATTAACACAGCTAGTCTGTTTGAGCTAGCTATGTGAGCATTCTGTGAAAAAATAATTTTATGAAGCAAATAAGGAAACGTCTATGCACCACAAGTTTACTAAAACAGAATCCAAATCAGCAGGCACTGTTAGGAGCCACAGTTATAACAAGACCATCCATCTCTCAAACTGCTGGGACACCTCTAGGCCAGGACTAGTGAGAGACACAATGACAACCGGGATTTAGGGGTAGCTTGCACACAATGTGCTCATTAGGTAAATGCCCTGGGTCTTGCTGACTCCTTGCTATAAGGTATTTAACAAGTTTGCGTGTGAGGATTGTCCTGTAGTGGTAATGGAAAGACATGAATTTCAAAGAAGGAGACAAAGCACTGTACAAACATCTCTTAGATTTTCAATTCCCTCAATCTAGCCTTGGAGCCACATAATTACATGATAATTGCAAAATTTCAGTATGCAGAAATGCCCTTTGCAAGAGCATAAGACAAGCAGGTTGGTTTATTAACATGCTTCATGTGAACATACTCCGAGTCTCATGGAAAGGGATAAAAAAGAGCAACAGAAGGACAACATGAGTAGGTGTACATAGAAAGTAATTACAGTAGAATGAAGTTTTTTCAGGCTGTGGAATAAAAAAGCATTTCCTCTGTCAAAATAGAGAATGAGGTAGCAAGAGCCACAGCTCAATGACCAGCTGCAGAGATTTATCTGCTAGATCCTGTGCAATTTATGGTGAGAGCCCAGAAAGATACCCCAGGGGGAAACAGGTCCCTTCTGCTGGTGGGTAAGAGTAGTCAGTCAGATGATCAAAAAGCCACATGCTCCTGGAAAGAAGGCTGCCCAAATAGTGGCTGAGCCACCATTACACTGTGGTGACTGTTAAGCCAGGTATGGCAGCAGCATGGCGATGTGTGCTGGCCAGCTCCTTGGCAGCTCTAGTTACCTACCAGACACAGAGAAAATGGGTTAAAAGAGAAGTGGGGCTACTGCTGACCAGGTCTGGATACTCTTCTGGAGTTCATGCCCAGATCCACTTGGGCTAAACAGTGAAGTCATGTGAAACCTTCCTACAGCAGTTCTGCACAGGGTTGGGCAAACCTTTTCTGGTTTTGGCTCAAGGAGGTTCCTGTTGCCCAAACCTTGCTGTGAGATTTTGTTTCAAATACACACAGGTTGACCAAGCATAACCATGGCCAAGATCAATTTGGTTGCAAGTCAAGTGTTCAGATGGTTTCCACCCCAAATCATAAATCCCACTCTGTCATCTGGAACTGAGCACATTCTGCTCAAACCTCAGCTTGCAGGGAAAAGTTGACTCCAGTTCACAAAAAGGTTCGCAAACCCAGCCCGTGTTCTGGGTTTGTAATAAACCCTCCAAAACAGGCAAAATGGCATTGGCTTTAGGGTTCATCTGGACCTTGTTGCCAGAGTCATGGTGTCATCTAGTGGTGACAGCTTGTATGGGCACACCCATGGTACCCACCTCCAGTTCACAATTATCCCCACAGAGAGTAGTGCAATTGCAGGTCCGGTAAATGTCTTCCAAAGTACACCACCTTTTTCAAAGGCAGAACAGCTCCACCATTTCAGTAAAAGCCATTCGCACCTCGAGGAGAGCTTTTTGCAAAGGCTCCCAAATAAAGTGAAGGGCAAACTTTGCATCACTTCTACACAACTAGAAGACAATCTCCTGGGGAAAGGTCAAGCCACAGTAACTTTGAGGGATAGCAATCAGCAGCAAACTCAGTTGTGAACGTTTTATATTCAAAAGTAATTTTCAGTATAGAAGTTGCATCTCTTGAAATGTCCCTTTTATCTACACTGTAATAATGCTCGAAAATCATAGTAATAGATACAAGAGGAAAAAGGGCTCAAATTTCAATTTGTACTTTGAGAGCTCTCTTGCACAGGCACACATGCCCAGGTCTCAAGAAAAAGCAGCTGATTTTTGGGTTCCAGATTTATGTCGTACTGGAGGCAAGCTCAAGAACAGTGCAGCTGAAGCAGCTCCCAAAGTCACAGAACATCTTTTGTGCCTTAGGTCTCACTTCAAGCATTTCCAGAGGGATTTGACCCACCATATATTCTGTGTGAGGGTTCTGGCAACATGAGTTCCTTCTCCTCGGTGAAGCTAGGAACTGATGTACCAGCTCTTAAACCTAGCCTCGTTTTAATTCAATGAAATTTAAGCTTAGGAGTTTTACCTTTCAGCTAAAACAAAGTAGGAACATAAACACAATTGGTTTTCCAGGCTCAGCTGATGAGTAGGAACAGAGACACCATCAGCCCCTGAGTTCCCATAACCTCAGGCACTGCACTGAGTCACTCGTCCCACAAGCTGATAAGAGCTGCAGCTCAAAGGAAAGAAAGCTCTGTTCAAATTGGAAGAAGGATCACAGTGTCAGCAGAGAGGCAAGAAAAAATTGCCAATTTCAGCACTGTCCTGGAAATGAAGTGGGTTTTCAGGTTCCTGAGGTCTATCTGAGGTTTTATCATGGATCCAGCTCAAGTGCTTCCTTGGCATGTTTGTCTTCTTACCTAGACCTTAATCCTTCCCTCTGATCTAGTCTTTCTGTCTGCAAGCTAATGAGCTTGAAATTACTGTATATTTATGTGTCCCTCTGAGCTCTGATCTGTGACACAACCATAGCTACAGCTGGATTTGCTTCTTTCTTTATTGTCCAGAGTTGCAGCCTAAAGGCCAGGCTTGATGCTAAAAACAATGACATTCAAATCCCAGTTTACATGTGGGGTAAGAGGGATAAAGCACTTTTCAAAACCCTGGTTTCTTTTGGGATCTATCCTGAGACACTGAATTTTAAGCCTGGTAACAGCATAGACCAGGGCTATCTTCATGGCAGAGGATTCCACACACCCCATTCCACTTTGGTCACAGACAGCATAGGGAAGAGTTTTAACTACTACTTGCCTGGACACAAAACGACCACAAGAATTATCCAAAACCAATGAACTCTTTATAGCTGCACCAAAGTGCTTTCTTCTCTTGTATCTGTTTTCTTCCCCCATCCTATCACCTGTGTTCCACTTACCCTATGAAGCTTGAAGACTTCATTGTGCCATCTACCTGCTAGGTCTACCATGAAGGTGAAGCCCAAGGCAAGTTTCTCAAAGGTAAGAGAGAATGCTCAGCTACTGTTATGTGGGGCAGGTTTTAATTTTTAGTAAGTACACAAGCCTAGAAATAACAGATAATTTACATCAGAGCCAGCATATAGAGTACCTTTCACCCCAGAGCTTTCCAAAAATGTGCATGCACAGCAACACAGAAATGTAGCCACCTCTGGATCTGATTACAGCTGCTGCTCATCCAATAGTGTGACAGCAACAAGGAGAGCTACCACAGTAAACCTCTGGGTTTTTGGTAAATGCACTATGGATTTCTGCACGCTTGCTATACCAGAGGACACCCATATATTTAAAGGCTTCACCTGACAACAATGCAGAGCCAGCAAAATACATCTCCTTTTTGTCCCTTGGAAGGTCAAAAACCTCCCCAGCAGAATATGCTGGAATACAAACAGCGAGGCTCTTGAGCAATTTCATATCTGATATTCAGGTACTCGCTAGCTCTACCATTCAGTGCGTGCCGTGACAGATATGTCACAAGTAAAGGTCACGGCAAGGTTTTCCCTGCCAGACTTGCCCGCTTTACGGGAACGGCGGATTTGTGCCTGCTCGGTTGCTCTGTCCTGTGTCCCAGGCACGGTGGCTTGTTTTGGAGTGCCCTCTGCTGCCCAGCCCGCAGACCTGCGAGCCTGCAGGGAACGAGGCCGGAACCGTGGGCGGGATCTCGGCTAAGGACGGACAGCAGTCAGCGCCATTCAGTTTCACGTGCCCGTCAGAAGCCCTCGCTAGAGCTGGGCCCCGAGTTCACCATCTGGGTCTGACTGCCTGAGCTCTAAAGGTTTGCAAAGCACTGCCACCCACCAGGGCTGCAGAGACAGTTGATTTTCAGGTCAAATCTACGTCAGCTCATCTCCCACACTTCACAAAGCTCTTGCCCAGTTCTTCTCATCTGGGATCTGAGGCAGAAAAAACAGCATATGCCCCTTCCACTGGCACTGCTGGGATTCTTCCTTTGCAGCCATGGGAGGCAGCTTTCCTCCTCACTTCCACCCAAGCCCACCTCATCTACGTGATGGGTAACTCCTGTCTCCAAAGGAAAATAGGAAAGCTGACTAGTCCAAGATCTGGGGAGCCATGAATCCATCTGGGGGTCAGCAAGCCTCTGAAAACTGCACAGAAAAAGTTTCTAACTAGATGGTAAGATATCAGGTATTCTAGAAGGTTCTATTAATTTACAACCAATAGTGCCAGGCAAAAATTTAGTCACTCCATCATCCTCGCAACTCCAAAAATCCTGATCCTACCCTTACCCCTTTCTGTTCAAGCTGGTGCAGGCAGCCAAACCTGGCACTAAGACTGAAGTTTCTGGCTCCCAATGCCAGACAATAATGTGATTTTCTACTTACCTAGGTTAATACAGTTCTTCCAATAAAGTTCTTTTAAGCACAACACCCATAAGTATCTTTATTAGATCACTCATTTATGTCCAATCAGCTAGCACACAGGCTCAGCACTGTCCTGCTCAAGGAATAATTCTGCAGTATGCATAGGATCCTCTGTGCAGTGAGGTCAGGTACTGCAAAGCTGTTTGGTCTGTGCTCCAGAGTCCTGTGAAGTTCTCAGCAAGGGAATGGTTTGCAGGTGTGCATGCCAGGATGCACACATACAGCCTTCACCTGTGTGCTAACAGCAAGCATCTTAAAATTTTTGAGATGTGGCAGTCAAAATGTAACTTGCACTGAGGAAGAGAACTACATGAGAGTAATAGATGATTTTACCTCTTATTTTTGTTATCCAGAGTCAGATTCTTCTGTGAGATACTGCTCCTATACCTCTACAAGGATGGAATTCCATGACTCTTCCCTTCTTACATCTAGATAGAAGCTACCACTCCAAGTGTTCACTCCTAATCAATACATACAGCTAGAATTGTCTCCTAGATTTGCTACAGTTCAGACATTTTCTCCTCACTAATAGTGCAGCACAATTTATTTTGTCAGGCTTGTCACTGCAAAGCTGGGACTACTTGCTTAAGAACAGATCAAGACACAATCCTAGCTCTGCCTGCTATGAAGGGTTTTTAATTCCAAAAGGTGTATGTGGAGCATCAGGGTATGTAGCAGTCTTTGTGTGGGCACTTATAACTTCCAATTCCCTTCCCCTTTTGGCTGCCATGCTTTCCTTGGGAAGAGATACCTGAATACAGTCAGGTAGGTAACCTCTCCCTTCAGTGAACTGCCAGCCTTTGTTGTTTGCCTGTGTGATTACTGTGATTACTTATCAGTGTCACTGTGTCACCCTCCTGTTCTGCTGTCCCCTGTCAGACAGCAGAGCCATGTGGAACATTTCTCACTGCCACAGTAAGCACTGAGGCTCCCCATGGCTCTGCTGACCCTGGAGAGGTCTGTGTTAGAGTAACCTGACTCCCAGCAACACTATCACTGCTAGTAGGCCACTGATATTGTACCAGAAATAAACACAAAGGCATCACCTATAACTACAAAGCTTTAGACACAGGGCTGCTGCAGTGGCAAGGACCCAGCAGAAACCCAGTTCTTCTGGGGAGGCTGTGCTAGTTACTAAACCAGCTGGTGCCAGGGCTGCAGGTTACCAGAGCTCATCTGCTCCTGCCAGCTAAGTAGCTTATCTAATAATTACACCATGTCACCTTACCAATCTTGCTTCTTTGGGAGTATAACCCCTGTGGCCTCCCAAATGCAGAATCCTTACAGAAACAGATGAGGCACCAAAAACTCAAACAAACCAACCCACAAACTGTAGGTAACAGTGTGAGGCAGAGATCCTTTGCATCCTTTGCACACGTCAGTAACAAGGTTCTATCAGAGAGCCTTTATCTAGAAAGGATCCCTTGTGCATGCTGTAATTTCAGCAGATTTTAGTCCTTGTTACATGAAACAATCAAAACTGCCAGGTCTTCACAAGAAACAGCACAGGCAAAATATTTTTCAAAAAGTCAAAGAATCAGCTGTGCTTGAGGCTGCATGTACATTCAGAACAAATTGTTTTGTTTGCTGCCGTGTTTTTTTTTGGTTGGTTGGTTTGGTTTTGGGAGGGGTTTTTTTGTTTTGTTTTGGTTTTTTTTTGTTGGTGTTTTTTTTTGGGGGGGGTTTGGTTTTTTTGGTTGTAGGGGTTTTTTTGTGGTTTTTTTGTTGTTGTTGTTGTTTTTGTTGTTTTTTTAATAGCATTCATGTGGAAGCAAAGGGAAAGAATAGACATATTTATGATACAAACGAAAAAAATACAAAAAGTCTCATCCAAACCATTCCGTTGGCCACAATCCCCTCCCCCCTCTCCAGCATTTTTCCAAGAAGAACTGTAGCTTCTCTTCCTGTGTTGACTCATTCCATTGGCTCCTCCACCGAGCTCCCATTCCCTGCCCACATCAGCCCTGATGCTATGCAGCATGTGCTGGGTGCCTGCAGGGGGTACCGCGACCCTGCGTACCAGCCAGAACATCACACAGGCACGTTGTGCTAACGGAGGTGGATTGCTGAGCTTCGGTCTCTAACACACACAATGAGATTAGCATTTGAATAGTGCTGATCAAGTTACCAGTAGCTCTGAACCCCGGGTCCATCAGATGCAAATGAATCACCATAAATTTTGCTCCTTTCTTAAAAGCTCTTTATGTGCATGGCCAATGCAGAAAGAACTGCAGTGGGTATTGGCCCAGGAAGTCTGTCTCTCACCATGACTGGGAATTTCTGAGAGTGGAGAAACCACAGGAGCATCTTTCCCTAGATTTCTTTTTTTTTTTTTTTTAAATGAGCAGTTTTTCCCCCTTTTTTTTTTTGATGTGTCTTTTCTCCCAAGGCTGCGCAGGCATCAGGACATATTCTGGCATAAAGTTCAGAGACAAAATCCTTCACAGTACTTCATCTAGGTCTTAATTCTATCTGTTTTAATTACCTGAGTAACTTCTGAAAGCCCTGCCAGCCTCCATGTGTCAAGGACATATCCTTCCCTGGTGGGAGGATGAAAGTGAGGTAAGTCTGTGGTGTCTCCAACTGCATTGATTCAGTATCTCAGAAGCACTTGCAGTATTGTGGGGCGTCTCAGTATTCTCTCCTTCTCAGTCTCCCTGGAGGAAGATACAGTACACAACCCATTTAGGAGGAATCCTCAGGGTACTGCCTTGCATGATTAAATGTAAACAGCCAAATCCCCTCCATATCTCAGTGGACACTCAATTACAGGGGAGTTTTCTCCCATGTCTGTGCTACAGAAAGGAACCCTGAGGGGAGGGGAAGGGAAGAAGGCGCAGTCAACTCGAGAAAACGAAATCAGCGGATGTCAGGTGTGCACCTGACACTGCAGTGAGAACAGAAGTCACAGGAGCCTATATTTTCTGCTAACATAGAGATTTAACACATTTACAACATTCTGCAAGATTCATAGCTGTACAAAAAGATGCATCCATGATATCTCAAATGCAGCCATTTGAGGTTTTAGGGCCATACTGCAAACGAGCTTGTTCTCACAGTAACTACACTCAACTGACTTCAGCTGCTTTCATTTCTCTGAACAAACTTGAGAGAAGAAACTAAGACCACACCAGCTCTCCAGACAGCCTGACTGAAGCAAGCAAGCACTGTGAAGAACACTCAAACTCATTCATTTCCCGATACAAAACCCTGGATGGCCTTAATTGTATTCCAGCAAATTCTGGGCATTCTATGCTAGAATACACACAAATTGCTGTGTGGTTTGAGATTTGCAACTAGGAGTGACTTTCTGATTACCAGAGCTCCATTTATTATTTCTAATATTATTATTCACCAGCTAATTACTCACTTCTAGATATTTTTAACATGGTACATTTATTTTGAGGTGCAGGAAAGTACATGCACATAAGTACTGACTTGAATTAACAAAATATTAGAACTCCTCACCACCTCCCCTGAGAAGAAGCCTTCACATCTCCTCAGTCCACCCGCTCCTCGTTAAAGGAAAGGTGTGAGGAAGTTTACCACATTTGTAGCATCCATGAGCTCCTTTCCCATGGAGCCTAAATAGGTTCAAGTAGCCGCAGGCATAGAGCACCAAAATTACTCCATGTCCCAGTTGGTTATATAATAAATCTGAATTAAATCAATAATTAAAGGAGTTCTTGCATGCTACTTCTCCCTGATGAACCTCCAAACCTTTTTAGAAAGCCAGTGGCACCTCTCCATAATGAGAAAAGGGGCTCAGAGCCCACTTTGCTGTGAGCCACCCACTGCACAGGCAAGAGACAAGACCCACTTTAACACCCATGGCAAAAGCAGGTGCAAATTTTAAATGCAGCCCACAATGGAAAAGGGGCAGGCCCTCCACTGCACCACGCACAAGACCCACCTTGAAGGCAGAGCCAAAACACGTTGCCCTGGCTGCCCCCTCTGAGGCTCTCTGAGCTGTGAGCTCAGTGACGCTCCCTTCTCTGCAGGGACCTCCTCAGTCACCCTGGCTTCGGGCTGAGGAGGCTCCCTTGAGCAGCTCCTGCTGCCTGGGCCCCAGGGCCACGCCGGGAGACTAAAAGCTGACTTAGAGGTGCTCAGAAATGCACACTCCCAAGGGGAAGGTGTGGGCACAGCCATATCATCGACCTACCATCCCCTCAGACAGAGACCACCCTGACCTGCTGCAACAGCCCAGCGTCTCAGGAAACTCCTGGCCTGGGCAGCTACAGCCCCAAACCATGCCTCTCAGGGTCACAGCCGCACTCCAGAGAGTGACCCTCAGGTGAATGGAGCTGCGCCTTCCTCACACCACATAACCCCACCTCAGGTCTGCGCCCACCCCAAGACAGAGCCCCGCCTCAGGGCCGAGCCCACCTCGCGGCAAGGCCTCCGCCCCTGGGCTGGGTCTCTCTCACGACACCTCTGCCCCTCAGCGCTGAGCCGTCCTCGGGGCGCTGAGCCGTGATCCGCTCACCCTTTGTGCTTCGGAATAGTGTGTCGCGTCCCCTTCAGCCCTCAGGGCTCGTTCTCCATCCTCTCTCACGACGCCTCCAACCTTCACCCCGGGGGCTGTGTCCCCCTCAGCCCTCGCGGCCATACCCCGTGTCGCCCTCGTCCCTCAGGGGTGTGTCCCTCAGGGCTGGCTGTCCCTCATGGCTGGGTGCCCCTCAGGGCTGTGCCCCTCAGGGCGGGGTGCCCCTCAGGGCTGGCTGTCCCTCATGGCTGGGTTCCCCTCAGGGCGGGGTGCCCCTCATGGCTGGGTTCCCCTCAGGGCTGTGCCCCTCAGGGCGGGGTGCCCCTCAGGGCTGGCTGTCCCTCAGGGCTGGCTGTCCCTCATGGCTGGGTTCCCCTCAGGGCGGGGTGTCCCTCATGGCTGGGTTCCCCTCAGGGCTGTGCCCCTCGCGGCTGGCTGTCCCTCATGGCTGGCTGTCCCTCAGGGCTGGCTGTCCCTCATGGCTGGGTTCCCCTCAGGGCGGGGTGTCCCTCATGGCTGGGTTCCCCTCAGGGCTGTGCCCCTCAGGGCTGGCTGTCCCTCAGGGCTGGGTTCCCCTCAGGGCGGGGTGTCCCTCATGGCTGGGTGCCCCTCAGGGCGGGGTGCCCCTCATGGCTGGGTTCCCCTCAGGGCTGTGTCCCTCAGGGCTGTCCCGGCCCCCCCCGCCCCTCGCGCCGGGGCTCGCGCTCGCGCAGCGGCGGGGGCCGCCAGGGGGCGCCCCGGGGCCCTGCCCAGGGCGGGCTTCCCCTTCCTTCCCTGAGGGCACGACCCGGGCACTCGGGAAAAGCACCCAAAAGGGAAAAAAAACCCTAAAGAGGGGAAAAAAATCCCCTGCAAGGGACAGCCCCTGTGTAGAAGAGCCCATGTAGAAGGACAAGTATGTAGATAGGGAAAAAAATCCCAAAAGACTTATGCCCCAGCCCAGGATTGAGGTCCTTAGTCCACAACACTGGGGAGCTTTACCTTGGTCCTACATTGCAGCTCTTGCAAGAAACATTTATTTTATGAAGAAAAAATGTCACTTGAGATGGTCAAGCAGCTGAAGAAGAAATTAGATTTCTCTATTAGAAAGAAAGGGCATAATATAATGAACAGTACACAAATGTGCAGATTGATGTATATACACTAAAAACAGCACAGGGCAAAACATTTGCAACAGACACGAAGTCTAAGGTCTTTTATTATATTTTATAGATTAAATATATCTTCAGTAGAGCCTCTTTTTAAAACACACAAAAGGAAAAAATACATTCTTCATGTACATATGAAATACTGACCATGTAGCAGGGACCATGTACAGTGCAAAATATGAACACAGCTACACAGACATCACCACCTTGGATGATTATCAAGCTTTTTCTACAGTAAAATTGGAACAAGTTAACATTTCTGTTTCCAAAGAGAAATCCATACCCTTCCCTTCCATGGCATTTTGTGCGATTGTGGAGGAAAGGGTTTAATTTATTTTTTAAAGATATTATAAAATCCTTGCATTGCATGAAAAATTATTGAACTCCTCAAGCTTTACCACTTTCACACATTCACAACTGTAATACAATTTTTATTGTGATTGCAACCCAACTCCAAAAATCCAGGGAAAACCAGTAATATATATAACCTGGTATAGAGAAAGGAATGAATCAGAACTGATTGTTCCAATGGTCAGGAAACATGTACCCAACATGTACACACACATACACTGAGGGTGGAAGATAGCGAGGTGTGACAGAGCATCTCCTGTTTGTCACAAGTTTGGAGTGAGGGCACGGGGTTGCACATTTCACTTCGGCAGTGGATCTCTAGTGTCTAGTAGGGGATGTCATTCTGGTAGTACTGGATCATGTCATATGTTCTACTCCTAGAGAAGAAAAGCAAACCAGAGGTAAGGAAAAGTTTAAAAAAACACTGCGCCCATTGTCAAGAAACTTTCATCAGGATCCCACAGAGACAAAACATGGGTGAAGGAAATCAGCTGCTAATCAAAACTAGCCCTCCATTCTTTGAAGGCATTGTGAAGGGCCAGTTACTGTTATGGACAGCACAAAACATCCTGCTCTTGTTTAAACTAGTTTTTAAAAGTATTTCCACACTTCCCAGTGTGGCAACAGCATCAGCAGCTTGGATCCTGTGTTTGGATAAGCCACAAGCACATCACATGGCATTTGCAGTTTGTTTTAGGAGAAGGAAATGCATAATGAATGAATCAAGATCATCAGGGCTGCATGGAGACAGGATTATGTGGAAATAAAAGTCATCTTAATTAAGGAGAATGCTAGTAATGAAAATAAAAGTGCAGGGGAAATAACAGCATTAACAGGAGCATCTCTGATGAGATGCAAATCTGAGCAAACAAATCTCAGCTTGTACAGATAACTCAATTATCCATGGGTAGAGGTTATTCAGGTCACAGATTAACCATGCCACAGGTAGAGAAGCGCAAGCTTGTCAGAACTAAGCTGGTTCTGACCATTCACACAGCACATTCACACGGTCTTCACTCCCCAGTATTAATCTAAGATTGTGAGCAGATGCACTAGCAAGCACTGGAACCTCCATTCTAGCGGGGCTGTATCTGAGCCAGTCAGTGGCACTGGTCTCAAGCTGATCCCATATGGAACTACACAAGAGTTTGTATTAGACTCTCCAATATATCTCACAAAGTCTATTATCTAGCATAATAAAACATGCACTTAAGATGTTTAACTATTACCTTTATTCTTTAGCCTAACCAGCCTTGCTATTTGACCATCCTGGACTTAAGTCTTCCTTCCCAGCACAAAACAGAGGAGATGCAGCACATTCAGAAACAAAGCTGCTATCCTGCACTATCTGGATATCAACGACTCAAAAATTTTTGGTATCTGACTGATAAAGCTCTACTTTTCAGCTCTGCTCAAGGCCTGATGGCCTTCCTTTAGCCATAGGGAGAAGACATGCATAGAAGCCAAACCTGTTGCTGAGGAAACAATTCTGGATGATCTTGATGATGAAAGTTGCAGCCTCCCTTTCAGTCATGTTGGGGCTGAACCTGTGTCTATATGCAGAAAATCACAATCAAATAAGAGAAAATTAGTGAGGTTTCCTTTGAACATGGTACAAATGTGTCTTTGCACAAGCTCAGCCAGGTGTGATTTCACTTCCTGCTAGTACCTACTTCTTGTGAAACCACTTGGTACAAATGACATAACATTTTAATAAAAAATATTTTCCAGTTCACACATATTGCTGACTTACTTCAACAGCTTGATTGTCTGCCCTCTGAAACAGGGCAGCCCTGTATCCAACATCAGTGTAACCAGTGAGACCACAGCATCCATGTAAGGCCTAGAGAAAAAGGACAAAAACGTCAGAGCATTCCAACTCCTGCAGCCGTAGCAGGTAAAGCAGACAAGCTGAGGAGTTCAATGAGCTGGATCCCACCTTTTTCTGTAATTAAATCAACAGAGACAATCCCCTTACATTTGCTGGTGAAGCTACACCATTGCTTGCAATCTGTCACTTTAATTAAATGTCACTCCTTTATGCTGGACTGTCAGATACTCAGAATGCCGCAAGATGAAGTCTCAAGATGGATTATGCAAAGTAATGCTTTAGCAAACAACATTTCTTTGGCATCAGAAAGGTGAAACAGTGCACCAAAACAGTACAAAAGGCTGAAACCAGCAACACCACACAGGAACATACTATCTTTTAACCTTAATTACTCTGGGTAATTCTTTGCTACATCAGCCCAGTTTCCCTTCTCTTTCCTGTCCTCTTGCTCAGAACATTTATTATCTACCAGGCTATTACTCTGCTACTCAAGTGACACATTTGCTTTGCCACAAGAACTTTGTCGAGACTGTTTCCCCTCAATGAACCAAAATTACTGTGATTCCAAGACAGTAGTTTCTTATTGTATTAACAGTGCACTAAATTGCGTGAGGAAATGTGTGAAATATCACATTTATAAATTGACTATATAAAATTTTAAAATATAACATAAGGACAGAAAAAATACCACAAAGATAAGCTGTAAAATAGCAGGAATATTACATTGTTTCAAAGTTTGCAAGACTACCTGGCTCAGACTCCCTACAAATCAACATTTGTTATTATTTATCTTCTCATCTGGCTTTGGGCATGCAAGAACTTCCACTTTGAGCAGCAAAGAGCACCTTACCTGACTGCCAGATAGCCTCTGACACACATCTCCATAAACCATTTGAATGGCGTTGCCTCCATTTTCCCTCCCATTATCATCACCATCTCATCAGTCAGTTTAATGTCAGGCTCCCAGCCCAGGTTTCCACCAGGTGAGCTTTCAAACATGAATCCAAAATCTGTGCACAAAAGATAAACTGCCTCATAAGCTTTGTTGGTTAATTGTGTGCTGTTAAAGCTGACAGAAGCAAGAGATGTGGATTGCATGTATCAATGTAAGCATTTTAACTGGAACTGGAAAAAAGCTTTGGTGAAGTGTAAGAATACCAACAAAAGCATCATCACCATGACATGAGAATAGATGTAAGAATGGTGACATCAAATAAACTGCTGAAATAGTTGTGCAGTTCCAGAAAAGCAAAGCTAAAGCAGAGGTTACAGCCTCACACAACGATATAACATTACTTGTCAAGTTTAATTCATACCCTTGCAGTGATGAAAGGAAACCAAAGACACATTTCTATAATTAAACACATACACACATGTATCCAAGTATGACTACACAAACATGTGTCATCCATACATTTGTGTGTATACTTCCCTGAACCTGACAAAACTTTGCAGAGCTAAATTTACACAGAAGCAGCCAACACAAACACACAACACTTGGCAGGAAGGCATGAAAACCTTCCATGAATGTTTACAAACAGTGAAACCAGTATACAGATGGACTCAAAGGGGAAATGGCTTATTGTCTGTTATCAGCAATACTTAAGAGCAGAAAGCAAAGGTAATAACTGACATTCAGAGGTGCATATGACTGACCAATATGAATGATGTGTCCTTGTTTGTCCAGCATGATGTTGCCATTGTGCCTGTCTTTAATCTGGAGCAGGAACAGGAGCAGACTATAGGCAGCCATACTGCGGATGAAATTATAGCGGGCCTGTACAAACAACAAGTAAAAACAAATCAGAACAACTTACAGAATTTAATAACTCTCCATCAGGAGATGAGACACACAAACAAAGCTTTTTTCTTTTTTCCAATTCATGATTAGTTTGAAGCAATGTCCAATGACATTCTCCATACATCTACAGCTGCAATTACTTCTTTAGCTAACTCACTAATAGCTAAAAATGGATTATCAGCATCAGGGACTAGACACAGCTTTATAGTAGTCATTATACAATTATCTGTCATTATTTCTTATAGGTAGAATGTTCCTCAGTTGATATTTTGCTATGCTTGCCCACTGATATTTTACCTTCTGGAATGCAAGGGTAGACTCATCTCCATATTGCCTTGTAAAATAATCATACATCCCGAAGTCTGTCTGCCTGCCCAGCTGGTCACGGGACGTGCAGTCAGGAATGCACTCAATAACACCACACTGGAGGGGAAGAAAAGGAAGAGGTTTGTAAAGCATGCTCCCAAATATATATTTTGTTCATGGCTCTTGGCAGTCATACAGGTTCTCTGAGAAATGTGGGGAAGCCTATAGATCACCAAATACAGAATTTCTAGTTTATTAATTAAAAAAAGTATATCCTCTCTTTTAGGATTTCCATGCAACTAAGACAAATTCTGTGACTTCCCACTGCTTTGCACAAAATAGTCCCAGAAATCAAACAACAAAGATTTGCAAGCAGCAAAATTTCAGTGCCAAAAGCTTTAGAAAAGCAGGAAGCAGGAGAGGAAAGACTCTTTCTATTGCTGGTACTCCAAATATTTGGCATAAGTAATGTGGGCAGTACTTCCTTGTAGCATGGAATTTTTATGTGTGCTGGAAGAAAGAATTTTTGAATTAGAAATTATTTTCTACAGCACTACATTAATTGCCCACTTACCCCAGGAGCTGTGGCCACCACTCTATATGGAAACACAAAAAGATCCAGGCCTACCAGCTGAAATATGTTCTTGAAGAGATCGATGATTTGTAAAGCTAACATGTCCTGTCAGACAAGAACAAAATTGCACAAACATTACAGGGGTTACAGGTCATAAACTTGATTATAAACATGTTCTGAAGAACTCTGAAGTGCACATTAAGTTAAGCAGGTGTGCAGATGTGTGCCTATACATGCACTATGGGGGAAATCAAAAAGGGAACTGATAAATGCTGTGTGAGTGGGCAGCAAGCAATACTGATGATTTAACTGCTGACCTAAGAGTGAACTGCCTATCACCCTTTGATAAAAGGGCTATTAATAACTCCAGGGATAATAACCAGCATTCCCTCTTAATCAATCAAACTTCAAGGTACAAGATCCCACCTTAGGAACTAAAGCTATATTACCAATAGCTCAATTGAAAAATAAACTCTGTAAAAAAATTTTTAAGTAGAAATGGTAAACCTGTCTTGACAGAATGGCCTTTATTTCCAAACAAGAATTTCTCTAGGGGTACCACACAGTTCTTCCTCTCAGTCCATAACTACCGGAGATTACCAAAGTTCCAAAGAAAAATATTTCTATATTAAAATTATTTCCTTCTTATGCATTATCACCTACAAATCTGTCTCCTCTAAGTGCAAAGCCCAACAGCTTTGTACCTGTCTGCAGTCATCGCCCACTTTAAAGATTGCTGCCTGCCAGCAGATCTTCTGACTGTCCTCATCCTCTTCTTCACTTTCATCGATGGAGTCAGAGCGGCAACGCAGACCTGCAGCAAGAGAACCAAGCAAAACCCAGCCATGCACTTTAATTAGCAACTTTCTGTCGTGACAAGCCCTCTGCACTCAAACCCACAGCATTCCACTGCAGGTGCACCACAGATATTTCTGCCTTACAAGGTAATTATCATAAGATAGTTCCCTTTGTCTTCTGGAGTTAGAACATCTCAAACCAATGTTTGTGATTTACCTGATAAATGCCTGCACTGCATTGAGCTAGTCAGCTGGAGATTCCCACAAAATGTCTTGTGAGAGAAAATCTGCCGAAACCTGGATTTTGCTACTGTCTAAAAACCCAGAGAAGGCCAGTGATTTCTATTTTAGTCTAAAATAACTGTAATAATTTCTTCAAGAGCCCTATATGTGGCTTGCTTCTTGGGACTTTAAAAAAAAATTAAGTTTTCAGCATTTTCTTCTCTCTTCTTTTGATCCAGTTTAATTTCTCAGCTGAATCATGGCAGATAAAGTTCAACATGGAAACAATTTTTCTGCAGTGGTACAGGTCACTAAAAGCAGGCAGTTTTAAAGGAATGGCTGACTATTAATTAGTAGTATCAATGATTAAGTTACAGTTACTCACCTTCTTTTTCAAGCTCACTAACTCCGCATCGTTTCACTTTGAATTTGGCCAGATAGGGTGCTTTTGCTGCACTAAATTACAGAAGAAACAAAGATGATGATGATGAGTGCAATTAGACAAATAAAAATTTATAGAAAAATACTTGAATATCATTAATTAACTTAACAAGCATATATATATATATATTTATATATATATAAAAACAAACTAAGTATAACAAGAGCATGGTACCTCTGCATAGGAGTTCCTGATTTGTAATCAATATCCAGAACAATTGCTTCAGGATTGCTGGGCAAATAACAGCCTGCAAAACAGCAGACAATTGAGAACAAATACACTGGCTAGTGAGACAATGCAAGTTGGACAATAACTGATGTCAGTGTCTACAACTTCAGTACATAGTTTTGAATTAATGTTAGAGAGATTTTGAATTAATGTTAGAGAGAAACTGGAGATTACAGTCTGTGAGCCATGAAGGATGTGGTATCCTTTGCATTAGTGAGAGATTCCCAGAAACTAAAAAAAATACAGTTTTGACCTAATACTGCAGAACCTGTACCACAGAAAGGTACAGAGAGGACATCTCCTACAACAGTCCTGAATTAGATGTGGCAGCAGCCCCAGTGGGCAGTGCCCTCAGCCACCAACACATGGTACAAGGTCTGAGACCTGTTAGAAGGTCAGGAAAAGCTTTCATCAAACTCCATTTTAAAGAGAAGATTCAGGCTGGGAAAATGTATGTTCAAGATTTGAAAGGACCTTCAGATAATGACATTTCAAGGGAATGCCTGATGGGAGAAAGGGGAGAATTAAAGGAACTGGACATGCTTCATTCTTGAGATAACAAAACCTGTCAAAAACACCACAGCTTTTTAAAAAAGAAGGTGGTGGAAAGCAAAAGAGTTTCTTTATCCTTCCTCTTCAGACACATACTTCTACTTTTATCCACTATATGCATTATCTAACTTGCTTTTGGGTAAGTTTTGATGCACCACATAGAAATTATTGGATGGACAAAAATATTTTAATTTTTTTCAAGAAAGAAACAACCAAACAAGAACAGCCACCAGCACCAAAACTGAAATCTCTACAAGCCACCACTCATAGGGATTTCAAGATTTGCTTGCAGAAAATAAATAATCATCTTGAATGGAAAAGCCCACAATTTTATATGACTAAATCACATCTTACCAGGCTGCACTTTCACCTCAGACAGAGCACTCAAACAAGCTTTTTTTCTTTCATCTCCTTTAGGGAATGGCCTAGAAAGATGAATTACCTTTTAATTATCTGCATATTATATATTACTCTACACACTAGCCTCAAATTTGTTTCAAACTTACACAAAGAAGCACAATTTCTGAAGTACAATTCTTACTTGATAATGGCTGAAACATTGGTGATTTTATTAAAGAAATCAAACTCCCGTTGGTAGAACTCCTTGGCTGGGCCAGACAACGAGCCAGTTATCTCCTCCACTAACTGCTCCAGAAGTTCCCCAATGTCAGCTGCATGTGAAAAAAAGGAAGCATCTGTGTCAGAAGCTTATTTCAGAAAGTAAAATGATATGGGTGATGGAAATCAGCACCTTTGGATAGTATTCAGAAAAAGGTACTGAGGGAACCAGAACCCTGTCTCTCTTGATAGACTCCATCAGGCACTGATGCAGAATGGGCCCTACCTCTATAAGTAAAAGAGAATTTCCCAGCTAAAAGGATTCTTCCTGACAAGCAAGAAGCAGGAAGAAGATTTAGTCTGGACTGGGAACAGGAAAGGAGTCAAGTCAGATTATATTTTAAAGTACTCACGATCTTTCTGATGTCCTTCTTCATCCAGGTAGATATTAGTTTTCATGTTCCAGATGAACTGGTGAGCCAAGAGCTGAGATTTGGAAGCTGCCCACAGGATGTATTCCCTAACGTAACCCATCTGCAACCACATGCAGACCAGTGAGGATCCAAGTTCTACAACTCTCAGACTCAATATTACTGCTTCTAACAGCTATTCTTCAAACCCAAAAAGTGTTAAATGAACGGAAAGAAGACCTCTGCACCCTCTCATTTTGCTAAAAAGACATGAATGACAGTGTATTTTAAAAGGTAGCAAACTGATCTTAAAGTGTTTTCAGCTTTGTTACTGACCTATTCTGTTATTCTAATCAGCCTTTCCCCACCTCTAGGCCATTTTCCATCTGTTCTTTTTGGATTTCAAATCTCTCAGAGCATCACCCTACTATGCGTACAAAGCACAGTGTAACAGGGACACTGGTCTTGCCTGGCATCAGTACGTGCTCCTGTAATACCAGAAATCTACACAGTGTCACAGGGACTGTACAGTTTGGTGGCAAGAACTGCACGTGCTGGCACAGTTCCAGTGAAATTCTGGAAAGTAAGAAGACACTTATGAAGTTAAAGTGTCCAAGAAAATCATACTCCTTCCAGCAGCCACATTTCCCTTTCCTCTACCTGCAACTACTTTTGTAGTCTATAGGTGTTCCTAGAGGTGTTTAATTGATATTAACAGACAGATGTCTGATGTTCATGCTCTGCATTGCAGAGTTCTCAAAGAATAACTACAGTCAGTCACCTACACTATGGGATGGGAATATGTTCACTGGAAAATAAAGCACTGACCAGAGTTCACTGCCTCGCTGGCAGGTAAAATGATCTCACATTAATGAACTCTGAACTTGGTTGTCAAGCTTTACTTTGGCTTCTGCAAGATAAGGCTGAGATCTGATTTCATACATGTGATAGAGCACAAGACACTCCTGGATGTCTTCTCTGGTTAACTTTACAGCAAAATGATTAAGGGTAATGATTTAACTTCATTACTGGTTGTCTCATGCACACTTCCAAAAGCTCTATTCAAACAGAGTCCTCAATTGGGGTTTCCCATAACAAAATCTCTTTCCTGACAGGTAAGTTACATAGCCTTTCTCAAGTTTATGTGTTCATAAAAGAGGTGTATCCAAAACCAGCCAGTCTTTAGAGACAATAATTTTTCTTCTATGTATTAAATACAGGATAATAATAAGCAGCATTAGATTACACTTAATTTTTTTGTTTATTTACTGCTTTAAATCTAAAAGCTGCATTCAAAATCTGTTTTCTTCATATGCAGCTGATTCATAATCTCACCTTGTCATACCGCAGTGCCTGAACAATCTGTGGAATGTAGAATAAAATGGCATCCTGAAAGAGAAGGGATGGCAGGGTTTTACTGTTTTGGTTTAGTAGTCAGAAGGGAAGATGAGTCACATACACAGAGAAAAGCTCCTTTCAGTTAGGTGATAAACAAAATCCCACTGCCTCTTCATTTTAAACTACATATGCAACTCTCTCAAATCTTAAGTATTATTCTGTTTAGTTACTCCCTTCAAAAATATAATTAATAATCATGTACTTCACAGTCCTAACAGAAATCTGACAAGTGCTAAAAAACAGCTTTCTGCTGCCTTAGAAGAAACAACTTTGTCATTGAAAGAAGAAGCAAAAGAGATGGTTTGAGAAGGGCAGTCTGAAGAATTCAGCTTAGTGTCATTTACAACAAAGCTGCAAATACATGAGCCAGGTTTACATGGGACAATCAACTTCAAGTTTCTATCCCACTCTGTGCACATTCTGCAGTGTGCTATGCCCATTTAGTACATGCCTCTCCACAGCATTAAAATGAAACTTGTGGCCACAGTGACCAGGGCCATAACTTCCCCTGGGGTGTTGAGGCTTTCCTGGAACTCTTCTTACCGGAGGGAAAGATCTCAGGACTTTGACTCCATACTGGGCTGTCAGAGGATGAGGTGGATACATGCTGGAGAAGTAGGACAGGCCAGTTGGTGGATCTGTGGGTGCCCAGCACAGAACGTGGCTGAGCTCAGGTGCATCAGCATCGATTGTGTGCCAGGTAACCAGGTACTGAAAAAGCAGGTCAGACACATTAGGGGTTTGTAGCACTCACTGATGTGTGGCTACTACACATCAGACAGTAATGCTGTCATCTAGCTCCCTCCAGCAGGGAAAGTGAAATATGGAACTTTTTTTTTACAAAATATGGCTCTTTTATCTAATGCATTTTTTCCATGGAAACCTAGCTGTTGGAATCACCTCACCTCCCAGAACACCAAATGAAGTTACTAAAAGCACAATCCAGGAGTTATTGCACAAGGAGGAAAAAGAAAGGACGAGTCATTTTGAAAGGGCCAAAAAAGGTTATATTTTCCAGCCACCTATTTTACAGGTGATGTACAGAACACAGTTCTGACAAGACTGTCCCTCACAGGACTAAAGTGCTTCACTGCAGATCAGCATGATGAGCCTTCCTCACTTCCAGACCTTGGCCTCTGGATACACAGAAAAAGTTATGCTTGAAATAACTTCAGCAGCAGCACTCATTGTGGCTTGACCCAGTGACCTTTTCACTTATTATGCCAAAGGAACAGAAATGGTGGTTGTACTCCAAGTGATGAGTTTTGAGCCATTTTGTGTGCAGTGAGAACACCCAGAAGCAAAATGTACAATTAGCTATTATTAGCTAACTGGCTACCTCCTCTTACTGCTGTGATTCTGCTCTCAGCATCCTATTTCCACAGCTGTTCTGTCATTCTCTCCTACTAGAGATATGAGTAGCACTAGAACATACACTGTGATAAGTCAAGACTGTATATTCCAACGTATCTCAGTGAAATGGGCCTCCTAGGGCCCTGTAACAGTAAAAATATTCACAGGTACCTTTATAGCCTCAGGAACATCACTAACAGCTCCCGGGTCCAACCGGACCAGACGGGTCACTTCTGTTCCAATAGCTTCAGTGTTCTTAAACCTAAGTATAACCAGGAACACAATAACATTATTAGAAAATTGTGATGGCTTCTTCTATTTATGTGAAGATGAGAACAGCAGAAGGAAGAAAACTATATGCTCAATAAACAAATAGTCCAACTGTGAAATAACATATCCCAATATGCTGTGGAAAGGGGATTCTGAAAAAACTGGTCCTCATCCAGTGCTTTTGTATAAACCAGTTATATTTCAGCCCACTTCCACTAGTGGATTCTTGGCTGAAATATTCTGTCTGGGATTCTACAGCAAGTATACAGAACTCTACTTGGCAAAAACTATCACTGTCGTAAGGGGGAAAGAATTTCCTTTCCCTTCCGGAGCCAACTATGCTAATTCTCCTATAATAGTAAAGTGCAAGCCAATATCTAGCAAAAACACTGCATTCCAAGATACTTTTACCACTGCTTAAATGCTATGCTTGTTAATGGGCTGAATGCTATTAAAAAACAAACCTGATTTCTTCTGAATCAAACACTGTCTAAGCGCTGGCAAAGAGCAGATGGTAGGAAAGGGAGGTGGACTTCATTAGTGACTGAGCCAAATGAGTCTATTAAGTAATCTAGTTCTTTTCAAAGGTCTCAAACAGTTGTGACAGTACGCAAGAGGCTGCAACCAGCAGCAAGTGCTATCAGTACTTACTGTAAATACTCACTCAACTTCTAAGGCAGCAGTAATTGCATCAGTTGTTTCTTATGAAATATCTCACCTGGTAGGCAGCTGCACAGCAAGATAAGGAGAAATGCTCCAAGCCAGATTCACATTATCCTTCCACTGCTTCTCACTAAGACTGATGTATTTAGACCTCCAGTTTGCTACACTGCTCTCTCCAGTTTGATCCAACTCTAGCTCAGGAGAAGACAGTGGATTGTACCATGTGATCAAGCGTTCAATCTCAGTAGCCTGAAGGAAACAGGAAAAATAAAGGGTTTTCTGGAAGAAGCAAAACACTCCCAATCTCATACTTTAGTTTATATATCCTGCAACAATAACAGGGTCTTAGAAATTCATGCAGTTTGCCCATCCTTCTGATGACTCACCAGCAACGAGAGCAGTAACGTCCTGCGCTTCATGTAGTACTTGTGCAGCTGTGTCCCCCTGTTTGTCTTCTTGGACATTCCTGAAGAAAAGGATTAAAAAGTTTTCAATGGCTATTGTTCAGTAGGTGAAACTGTACTTTCAAACTGTCCACAGCTGGAAACATGAACACATGAACTGAATAACCACAGGACACCTGTAACTTAGATCAGAGTGGTGGCAGGAAGTCAGCTGTGCAGCCACTCATTGTGCAGGTGTTCTTTGAATATATGGAGTACAAAAGGCTACAGAGATATTGTAGCCAGCAGTGCATTCACTTTAGGAACATGACAGTCTTCTAAAAAGAAACAGCATGTAGCTTTAAAACTGTACAAAAATACAATCCATGATCTAATGTCACTCTGCTGTCCCCAAAAAGCACTAGGGGCATGTTTCCATGAAGCAAAAAATTTCCTTACAGGATTTCAATACAACTTGATCTCTTCCAGTTTTATTTCTCCTGCACAGCAGAACTGAACATTCTTTCAAAAAACTCAGGTGATTTTAGAACTGTTCTGCTTGTTACCAGTGAAACTTCTTCTGCCTTCGTTTTTCAGAGTTTGGCACTGGTAATTAAATACCCTGCCAGAATATGAGCCTGATGTTTAAGGTAAATATTGACTTCAAATATCTGAACATAAACTACGCTGTAAAACTGGCTGTAATGAGCTGGTTACAATAAAAAAAAATACCTGATTTTTTAGATATGGTTGACATGCCACTGGACAAAGGATAAGTATTTATCCATCCTTGTGTAGCCTGTTGCCGAGATCCAACATTGATATCCAGGTTGCTCCTGGTGTCTTGATTATCTAAGGACAGAGCACAGATCTGATGTAGAATCCAAAGAAACCAGACACTTTTAAAACAGCCCTTAAAGGAACTCACCAGGTGGCACAAGTTGGCTGGCAGTCAGATACTTCTTGTCTGAGAACATTGCTGTCCAAAACTTGATCAATATGCTGATATCCTCACGGAGCCTCTTTTCTCCTTGTGTAGGGAACTTTGAAGGACAACTTGAAGAAATCACACAAATAATGCAATATTTAATGAATTTTGGGGGGGGGGAAACTCCCAGCAGTCAAAAACCCTCACCAGTCTAATCAAGTCGTACTTTTTATTCTGACTGAAATCTACAAGGATGAGACCACACATCACTACATTTTATCCTCATGGCTTTATTATGTCTGACTGAAGAGCACAAACTTCCAATTATAACTGAAAATTAGGGCAGCAGTCTGTCAACACCCTGGATTCATTTGAAAGTTATTATTAGGATTGAGTGACCTCCTCACATTCAGACATTCCTATCAATTAAATTTTCTTTGGTGCCTGTGTCAAATGTTGAAATAATCAGATTCAGTGTGTCTGTATTTTGAAACAATTAAACTGTATTTCAGCCATACACACTATAACAGCAGTTCTTAAAGCCTTATAAATCTAGATACAATTTTAAGCATTGAATAAACTTCAAAATAAGAAAAAGAGGGAAAAGAACAGAAACATTCCTGCTTTTTAAATCATACATAAAATCTGAAACTAATATCTAAGCGTCTTTCAGATAATTTATGAACCATACTTAAGCACAAGACAAGTTTCTGTTAAATTGGGTAAAAAAAGGAAAGAAAGAAAAATCACTAGAAGATAAAACCAGCTGCTGCTTTGAAGTATCACTGAAGGTCTAGGAAAAACACAAACACATTTTCAGTGAGTTGTTTCAAATAAAAGAGTACCTGAAATAATCAAAGGCAGTTGAATAAATCTTTTCTCTCAAAACATTTCGGATAGTTGCATTTGGAACCACATCAGCATGCAGCAAAGACAAACCCAGGGTAAGCAACCTAACAAGCAAAATAGAGAATGGAAATGTTGGCTCTCCCAAAATGGTGACCAATACACCACCATGCAAACCACAACTACAGCTGTAAGTGTAGCCTGAGAAGTGGCTGTTTCAGAGCTCTTAGCAACCTGTTCACATTATCACCAGTCTGCTTTAAAGCTGTGACTGCTGAACCACAGAAAGTGAAAGCCTTCAAGTCACAAAAGGTGAAAATAACTGATGAAGCAAAGACTAGATTCATTACTAGATCCGTGATGTGGGCTATTCACTATATGAAACCATCCCATGAAATTTCCTGAAACACCAAAAAAATACTTTCAAGCTGAAGTGATCAACATCTGCTTTGAAAACAGAGCTTAGACTGCATCATTGCAGGCTTTTAAAGCAATTCTCAGCACTTGAAACCAAGTTAAACATGTAGTGTTTAGCTGTTTTCTTCCATCTCCCTATAACCTTATTTCTTATTTCTATGATTCCAGAAGGAAAAACCCAAGAGCACTCACTTAAATCGAGGCCCAATGGCTGCCACGTGCCGGTTCAAGCTGCCTTTGGCCCCCCCGATGTTCAGGGACAGGGACCGCTGGAGCAGGCTGGAGAAGATCTCGATTTGGTCAGAACTGCAGTATTTGGCTATTTCAAACCTCTGCACCAAAAACTGAGAAAAAGAGACAGACATACCATGCCTCCTTCGACCTTTCTGAATTTCAAACCCCACCCCTAGACTTCTCTGTTTCAAACACCTTTCTCCCCCTCAATGATTATGCCCATCTAAGCAGAGTGTCTCTCCTGGCTGTGAGCACGACTCCAGTCCTTTCCCAAAGCACAGCAACAGGAAATACAGACTGGCATAGGCGGGACATTCAGAAAAAATACACACCTCTATCCAGATGTAATGTGGGGTCACCTCTGGTGGACAGGGCCTTGGCTGGCTCTCCTCTGAGGCTGCTAATGGATCTGCTTCTTTCTGCTCTGCAGAAAACAGCCCAACTTTCTGCTCCACTGTCATCTGCCAGGCTCCTGCCATTTCCCGCATGAACTGCAAAAAGGGAGGTGACAGTGCTTCTTGTTTCAAGAGCATCTTCTTGTATGAAAAGCACAAACTTTCCCCACAGCACACACAAGAACCTACCACATCCATTAAAATTCACTGCAGTGCTGACAGAGAGGCGGAGACAAGTCTATACATCCCACCTGACAGAAACTGTTTCTTTCACATACTACATTACAAAAGGAAGAGAGACTCCCCCAGAATCTCAGCTAGTAACAGAAAGACTAAAGGCAGCAGCAGCCAGGCACTGTATTTTGTTGAGGAGACTGAACTGTTAGTTCAGCCCACACCATCCATCCTGCTGCTCCACTAAAGGTTACTGCCTCCCACACGAGCCCAGCAGGGACAAGCACATGCCAGGTTCCTGTGACCTGCAGGACACAGTCTGGCCCCTGAGCACACTGAACACACTCTGGCTGATCAAGTACAACATAAGGATGGCACCTAATTCAGTTTTGCTGAGCAGCATCCTCTGTAACAAGAGGGCTGAGCAACCAAGGGTGCTTCTCTTTCTCCTCAACCAGATACAAAGACATTTCCCCAAATGCCCAATGGAAAAAAATGAAACCGATGCTTAAGAAGTTAACCAGTGAAACCTGCAAGTAAACTCAACTACGTAAATTCAGATGGATGATTATCTCCAGCAAGTGAAACACTTGGTGCTCCCTAAGCAAAGCAATTAGCAGAGGCAGCTTTCTCAGCTGTATGGACTGTCACTGCACCATGCTGAGTTGCTTTATTACTATTACATTGATCCCCATCTCACAAAATACAACTGGTTTAGCCTGTTACAGGATTAGGACATTTGCAAGCCTATGTTTTTCGTAATGGTGCAATACCAGATACCAGAGGCTGATTAATGAGCAGGGACACTGATTTCTCCTTGTTTCAAAACACCATTCTATAGTTTGTGATAGTATAGAGTGAATTCATAAATAGGTCAGGCATCTCATCAGCAAAGTAAATTCTACAGCTGGGATTCTAACAGGTTTCTTTTGCTGTAACATTCATGCTGTTGAGAAAGGTCTGCTTCCCACAGTCCACCTCGTGGGGGTGCTCAGACTTCTAACAATATAGGAACAGAGACTTCCTGGCAGGCTAAAGTGATTAACAATGCATTTAAACATCCTTGACACAGATTCACAATATCTGTGAATCTCCCAAAATCTTCTCTCTTCCCCCTCGCAGGGGCAGAGAATGAGTAGTTAAATCGTTTCCTACCGGCACTTCTATTCCGTTCTTGGCAGCAAGGAGCCACTCCCAGCAAGCAATTGCTGTTTCCATGCCATGTTCATTGAACATTCGCAGGGGTCCCCAGCACAGATGATGAAGGAGCTGGGGATCACAGTCTGAAAACAAACATTCACTCAGATTTCTCCAACAGAACAACTGCTTTCCACATCAGCATGAAACTGGTGTGCACAATAGGTAATAATCAGTTCCTAATAATAAATAGCTTTTGGTTTAAGGAGGCTTTTCCCCAATATAAGCTTAATTGAAAAAATTCAAAACACAGTTTTGCTGCAAGTTGATGCATACTGGGTTGGTATATGGATAGTTTTTGTAGTTTATTATTCTTGGCATTCACCATCAGAAAGCAGAACTCCATTTGGTTTTCATTACCTTTGCTGCTTATTAGCAGTGCAGTCAACTTAAACATGGCCTGGGTGTAGAATTCAGTATTGCTTGATTCAAGAGCAGCATTCAGGTCTTTGACCATAAGTTTATTCAGGTCAGATGTTCGTCCTGTGGCATTTGAGAACTGAATCATTCCAGAAACCTGAAAAATTTAGGGGGGTTTTCAACAAAGAACAGTATTTTTAGGAATCCAGTTAAGTATTGGTCACATGCTGATTAGGGAGCTCCACAAACAGAGGCATCTTTTGTTACTACTTTACCAAATCTTTAGCTTTATCTGCAATCTAATCTTCAGCTTTATCTAATCTTTAGCTTTATCTGGAAGACTAACACTAAAATGATCTGTTTAATAAGCTAGGAAAATCATACTCTTTATCCTGAAGGGATTTATAGACTATGTTTCATGTAACATAGACCCATACACCAGTATAGGTTGGAAGGACATCATCCCCTGAGAAGTGATGCCAGAGCTTCTGGACACCCCACATTCATGAGAAACCCTGTACTTACTTCTCCTGCGTAACGGTTGCGCAAGTTCAGAGAAGCCATGAAGTTGGAGTAGTCCTTCTTCACACAAGTTGGTCTTTCAGTTAGCTGGGTTGCCTAAGGCCAGACCATAACAGGGTGTTTACACTGTTCATATCAAACCATTTGTCTCTTTATCTTTTTATTCCTTCACATATGTTTTAAGTTTCCTTATGCTCATAATCGTAGTAGTATCAGGACTGTTACATACAACAGCACCAGGACTGATCAAAATCAGCTAAGGAGTATGTGTATTTCTTCCATGGATACAGGATCATAGAATATCCTGAGTTGGAAGGGACCAACAGGGATCATTGAGTCCAACTGCTGGCCTTGCACAGAACAAACCCAACAATCACACCATTGGGAGCATTGACTAAACAGGCTTGGTGCTGTGACCACCTCCCTGGGAAGCCTGTGCCCGTGCCCAGCCACCCTCTGAATGAAAGAACCTTTTCCTAATACCCAGCCTTAAACCTCCCCTGCCACAGCTTCATGGCATTGCCTCCTGTCACTGGTCACCAGGGAGGAGATCAGTGCCTGCCCCTCTGCTGCCCCTTGTGAGGGAGTAGTAGGCAGCAACGAGGTCTCTGCTCAGCCCTCTAATTTGTCAAGGTCTCTCTGCAGGTGCACAAAGGAACAAACAATACTCACGCCCAGAGTGGTGTTCTGCCTGTTGTAGCCTGCAAAGTGCAAAACACTTTCTGTAGCCATGGCCAGTCCAGTGTGCTGGGACAACCCTGATACCCAGTTCTGGTGTTTGTTTAGGTACTCCTGAAAAAAAACCAAACCAAACTCCAAAATACTTCATTATCTCCAAAACAAGGCAGCTCATAAGCAAGTGCTGCATCACTGCAAACTATGGGAAACTTAATTACACACAACTGTGACAAAAGACTGTCTCTACTCATCCCTTCCGGGCATTGTTCCCCAGGCAATAAGATTTTCTGAATGTCCTCCTAAATACACAGAGTAAGACTCCTTCTGTATTCAAAATGAATAAAGTTATCAAGATAAATGCTTGAAGGCTGTGATCTTCTCTTAAAAGAATCACTTCTGACAAAAAAACCCTTATGAGATGAAGTGTTTTGGACTACATGGAAGAAGGGAAAGTAATTAGTTGTCCTTTCACACAAGGACAGAATCCCTTAAGGCTCTTTTTTTAGGGAAGGAAATATAAACCTCAGGTAGATTTGCAGTATCCAAGATGTGCAAAAATCAAATTTTCACAGAAGCAGGCCCATTACCTGTAGATGAGATTTTGTAACAGAGGGGGCCCATTTCATTGCCTCTTGCAGAATCATCCCACAGCGTGCAGCAAAGTCCTTGACTATACTCTAGAATAAAAAGCATCAACACAATCAGTAAAATACAGGACATTTAACAAGAGGAACTGGTCTTAAGAGTGTAATAAGTAACATAGGGAGCAAGACAGTTGTAGCAACATGACACAGCTAAAATTTTCTGTAACAGTTGAATGTGCCCTTGATTAGAAAAGAACTATCACACTTTAAGTCAAGTAAAATAATTTAAATTTAGAAAAACATAAATACTGTGTCATATCCTATTAGAAAAATCTTACCTAGGGAAGTACTTTTAAAAAATGATCATTCAGAGCAGCTCAGTGATTTATCTCCAAGCTATGAAACGAGGCATTATTTCATTCTTTGATAAATCAAGGAGGGCCACCTACCTCTCTGGCTTCATGTGTGTCAGGGACTGTTATTCTGTAGGGAGCATCAGGAATGTCATAGTATGGTTGGTCCTTGTGAATGTCCTAAACAGAAACAATTATCAACTCTCAGTAAGACAAAATTCATCATCACCTGACATTAACACTACAGGTAGCAAAGAAGAAGCCTGATTACCAAACCTTTTTTGCTGACATTTGCTCTCAATTCAAACATCTCTAAAAGAAGCTGTTTGCATTCCAGTTTGATTTTTGGAATAAATAATTTCAAAAATTCAAAGCCCTTGCCTCAACATTTAGTATAAAAATAAAATTCTATCAAGCATTTCCATCTTCAAAAATTCTAGAATGTAACAGATTCAAGAAATATGGATACACATACACAGACTGGAGAGAATACAATCTGAAAACCATAATTCATAGAAGACCAAGCAAACCACAAATCAGAAAAACACCACTGAAATTTTATTTCAAATGAGACATTTCAACAATTATAAACCACATCTGACAACAACTTTTTAGCACTAGTTTTACTACTTATGAAATAGGGTTGCAAAGACAATTCTTGCTTCACAGAATTTAAAATTAAGATTTTTATCAATCTTAGTAAAAGGAAAATCAAATTGCAAACACAATTAAGTATCAAATAAATGCAGAACAAAGCAAAAAAAAAGTTCTAGGAAAGAAAAGCACTTACTGCACTAAGAGACAGAGACAATGTCTGCAGAATATCTAGCATAGTCTTCAGCACAGTTCCACTCCACAGCAAGTGAGGAAATCTAGAGCAAGACAGAATTCAGAAATACAATAACCATGGAGAGCTGAGGAAGGCCATTATTTTATCAAGGGAGCTGCTCAAAGAGCCAGCTTTATACATCCCTAGGTAAACTCATACTCAACAGAAGCCACAGATCCTGCCATGGCTCACAAAAGCCTGGCTTTATCCAGAGCCAAAAGCTGAGGAGAGCCATTGCACAGGAGTTGAGATTGCATTTCCATCATGGGCACTTTGCTTTGCTCCACCCATGGGAATACTAAGCACACACACATTTTCACCAGGGGTTTCTGAGCTCAGGCTGAACATACCATTGAATGTAATTTTTCAAGCAGACGTTTCAGCAGAAGTAGCTGCCAAGAAATCCACTTGACCAGTGTCACCAAGTGCCTAAGCAACCACTAAACAGTCATTGTGAAAAGAGAAACATGAAATCTATACTCACTTGTCTACCAGTCCAGATAAGTATTTGTCTGCAACTCTCCTGATCCTCTTGTGAATGTGGTTGAAATTCACCAGCAAGAATTGAGCATGTCTCTCCAGCTCTTCTTCATTCTCCTTAGTTTTAGGCTAAAAAACATGCCAAAGAGAAGTATGAAGCTCCTAAAGAAACAAACAAACTCACTTTCATAAACTGAAATGAGAACATTTATACAAATTCAAAATTTTAGTTTCCAGGTAACCTACTTTATCAGCCATCATTGTCAGGAAAGCTTCAAAGACCTTATCAGCAACAGCTATCACACACTGCATCATCCCTGAGGAATGGAGAGAAGTGACAGGTTTCACTGTCAAAATTACATTTGTTTTATAAACCAGGCTTAACAGTTAAAAAGTGTTTATGTTTACTCAGCCAATATTGAACTTGTTTCAAAACAAAACTCGTGTTCTTGGCAAGAATAGAGCAGCAGCAATCTGGTGAACATGATTCATTTTGTTATACAGCTGCTTGACTTGTTTCTGCTTTGCAGGCCTGGAGATAATTTCCTCATACCTCAAGTTGAGAGGAAACCTAGACAGGTAAATCTTACCAGATTTGTCTTTCTGAATTGCTTTGTCTTCAAAATAGCAAAACATGACTTGGAAGCGATCTTGGTCAGTTGAACGCAGCACCCTAGGGAAGGAGAGTTTTGTAAGTTGGCATGTTTGGGGTTCTGTTTATTTGTTTCAGGTTTTGTTTATTTCAGATTTTGTTTGTTTCAGGAACTTACTGATTGTTTTGTTTTAGGGGGTTTTTTTCTGTTTTATAAGTGAAAAAAACTAAATCTAGATAAAGACAAACCTCATATACTCTAGGCGATAAACAGAAAGGAGATAGGTAGACATGGCAAAATCCAACTTATTGATCAACGCTGACACTTCTGGAGGAGGATCCAAGAGATTGATGATGGTGCTCCGTAACTCATTTAATTCAGCCTAGAGATGAATACATGAAGTTATCTGAAGTGGGAGTCCTGTATTAGTTTGTGTCCTCAAACATTCATTCACCTATTTGTTAACATTTCAACCTTCACAAACAATATGTCAGGATTCTTCTGCCCACAGACTAAGACCAACCTCCTCTGACTCAGCAAGTAACAATGCTTCAAATACAGAACAGAATTAAATCTGGAATCAAGCTTCTGACAGAAATATTGGTAATTTCCATGCAGTTATTTGAATGAAGAAATACAATTCCTACACTAAATCCATGCAAATTTGACCAACATCAGCACTGTCCAGCTCCTGAAACTTCATGGACTTGTGCCAGTCTTTGGTGTCACAGAACTAGGTATCTAGGACCAATGCAGATTTCTGTATTATTTGGGAGCCAAAGAAATTTCATAAGCCAAAAAGAACCCTTGGGCAAAATCTGTCCTGCAAAATCTATCCTACAAATTCTAGGGAGAGAGAAGAACACCAGTATCAAGCCAGAGCAAACTTAACATTTCTTTGAAAGCCTGAATGTGTTGTTTCCTTTCAAACTTCATTGATTTTCTTTTTTTAATCAGTGCAAGTTTTGTTAG
>VYZP01007399.1:81155-95460 GCA_013400635.1 Hypocryptadius cinnamomeus | reverse complement strand
TAAAATTCTCAGCATCCAGGATTCCAACAAGCAGATTTCTGAGTACCACTAATCCATCACCACAGGAGCACCTTCTTGTACCTAAGAAAAAAACCAATCCAACACACACCAGAGCTGAGCTGCAGGGGGAAGGTCAGAGCCAAGATGCTGCCACAGAGCCCCCAGGGAGGCAGTGGAGAAGGCAAAAAGAGGTGGCTGCTGCAGGTAGGACCAACCCATGTGGAGATATTTCAGCAGGGCTTGTGTCCCTGCTCTGTACTTGGCTGGAAAAAAACAAAAGGTAGTCTCCCAGAGTCACACCTAAGGCCATTGTGCTGATTTGAACACTTGTAAATCTGTGTCCAGTTCCTTGCTTTATGCAAATTCTTCCTGTGCCCACAAGCAAGCCATCCACCTTCCATGTTTGTCACTTCCCTGTCCCTTGCATGGAGAAAAAACCCTCCCCATGATCTCAGCATGGATTTAAATTAAAGAGTGGGAGGTTCTCTTCTGGGATAATTTTTTTTCCCCAAGTTTTCCTGCTGACATAATAGATACCAGACACTCCTGGAGAGGGAGAAAAAGATTGTCTTTTAGAAGGTAAATGTAATTAGAAAAGTCTGTAGAGGAAATTATCTGATGGGTTTTTCCTTTCTTGGATTCCTCTTGATTCTCTGAAAATTATTTCATTCTGAAGCAGTTGTTAACTGGAATAGTATTATTGTCTTACAGAAGGCTCACCAGACCTTATTTGTTATTTGTGTTGCTATGACTCTGAGAGATAACATCACACCTTGTGTTACTTTGACTTGGAAAGAGATGCATTAGGGAGTTCCATTCTGTTCTTTGAAGAACAAAATAAAGTACCCCTATCCTCACTGGAAAATCAAAACCTTTAGCACCTTCATGCTAGGCTCAGCAAGCCAAAATATCAACACATACTGTGAAATAAAATTCCAGGAGGTGATTCTGGTTGGTTCCTGTAGGAATAAATCCAAGAAAACACCCTAAAGGGTGACAGAGGCTGTATTTTCTTAGCCATTAAGGTGACTTTTCTAAAAACACTGAATATTCAGCATATTTAACCACGTATACACCCAGCTGCTTGTCTGTGCAATGAAAAATTAGTGTTTTAATAAGTGATAGAAGAGCCATCTATATATTTCAAACCAAAATGACAAAATAACTTGGCATATTTTCCTAGCAGGATCACATGGTATTAAAAATGTTTTATGGAGGAAACATTTTAAGCTATAAAATATTCTCTTTGTTTTTTTCTGCCTACTGAGATAACAGCAGAATGTTTTGTCTGCATAACCAGTCCTTATTAGCTGCTGGAGATGTAATATTGATTCAAACTTCTTGGAACTTCAGCTCAAAAGAGAGATAATTTATCTTTGGATGGGAAGTTTCCAAGAAAGGAAAGAGGGTTTATTGGTTTTCTTATGTTTTATTTTTTCAGGGTTGTTTGTGCTTAGAATGTACTTTAAATTAGTATAGTGTACAATAGTTATTTGGATTTATTTCCATCTATATGCTTATACCTCTTATTTAAGCTCTTGGTGGTATTAACCACCAGCAATACAACTAATTGTCTTTATCATGGTAAGACCTCAATGCTATTTATGAATATGATTTTGTTTCACTAGATGGTATATAAACAGGCCAAAGCAATCCATGGCTGAAAACCACAGTTTCAGTATCCCACAGAACAATAAATTTTATTAAACAAGCAGATCAACATCACATAGGGACAGCAGATTTTTTTTTTATTTGGTTCATTTAATTTGATTTGGTTTATTTAATTTGTTTAAATATTAAGTAAGTAGTGCTCAGTAAAAAAATGGAAGGGGATTATTTGATTAGGAAAACAAACAACAGGAGAGATGAGAAAGGAAGCACTGGAGTGAATACAGCAGGGATAAGAGAAAGGGAAATAAGGCAAGCAGGTACTCTGAGGGCTAAAGGGAAGTGTCAAAGAGAAAGTTGGGAGGAAATATATGGAATGAAAACTGTAGTAAAATTCCTGAACACATCATAACACGTGATATTACCAGTAGGTATTGTACTGAGGGATTTTCTATTCCATGTGAAGGATGAGACCAGTCTAAAGTGATCTTGACATCAGGAATCCAGAAGGAATTTAAATTCACTCCTCTTTTCCTCATGACAGCTGAGATCCTTGGTATCTGCAGTTTTCCCTGGCAAGGGAAGCTGTGCTCATCTGTGAGAGATCTGTTTTCTGCCACACCTCACACTTCAGTGGTCACTTTTCCTGCCTCTTTAATCAAAACACTGGCCATAGCAATATGAAAACTTGATGTGTCTTTTGGCATTGATAGTGGTTCCATTATAGCTAGTGAATATTCATATGAATATTTGGAAAAAATTAATTGTTTCCCTATACTGCTTTTAGAGAGGAAATCTCAGTCTGGAGTCTGGTTTCACATTGTTTTTTAATGAAGTTGAGCTCGTGCCATCTGCCAGCCTTCCAGATTTCTTGGGCAACTTGGATGTTGCTATTCACATAAATTGATACATAATTTAGGTTCTATACTCACCTTAAGGCATTTCTCCACTGATTCCAATGAGGACATAAGTTATCTCTTGCTGTAGTCACTGCACCATCATTATTGTTTTAGAGCAAAAGCCTAAAGCAAAAACAGTTAAATACATTTCCTGTCATAAACCTGAAATCTGGAGCCAGCACCTTAAAATGCAAGAAGAAGCCATTAAAAACTGCCCACAAACATGAAAGAACTGTTTTAATTTGTTGCCAAAACCAGTTTATCAGATCAAGATGGCTGACTGGCTTTCCTAATGTTTGTGCTGCAAACTTTTTCTGGTCTGTGGTTTGCTGTGCAGGATGTCTTTGTGTCACTGGTTTGAGAGCCTGACCTTTAGTTATGAGAAAAAATTTTTTGTTGTTCTTACGAGTAGAGCCCAAGGAAAGCAGAGCTTCATTTTTACTCTGCTACCTTTAGTGCAAAAACTCCAGTGTGGCAAATTCCGGGAGCAGAGTTCTGGAATCTGCCCTCAGCTCCAGGTGAGGGCGTGGAGAACTGTCCTGGCTCCAGAGGTGATCCCGTGTGAACCTCATGAAGCTCAGCAAGGCCAAGAGGGAGGTCCTGCAGAGGGCTGGAGCAATGCCAAACACAGACACAGAATGGGGGTGAAATGGAGTGAGGCTAGCCCTTGGGGAGAAGGATTTGGGGGTGCTGGCTGATGGGAAACCCAACAGGAGCCAGCAATGTGCACTGGCAGCCCAGAAAGCCAACCACGACCTGGGCAGCAGCCTGACCAGAAGGTGCAGGGAGGGGATCCTGCCCCTCTGCCCTGCAGGTCTGCATCCAGCCCTGGGCTCCCAGCACAGGAAGGAGATGGAGCTGCTGGAGTGAGTCCAGGGGATGAGGGATGGAGCAGCTCTGCTGTGAGGAAAGGCTGATGTAATTGAGATTGTTCAGCTTGGAGAACAGAAGACTTTGGGGAAACCCCAAAGGGGGCCTACAAGAGAGATGGAGAGGGACTTTCTATAAGGGCATGTAGTGACAAGACAAGGGGGAATGGCTTCAAACTGACAGAGAAGGTTTAGATTGGATATGAGGGAAAAATTCTTTACTGTGAGGGTGATAAGGCCCTGGCACAGGTTGCCCAGAGAAGCTGTGGCTGCCCATCCCTGACAGTGTCCAAGACCAGCTTGGATGGAGCTTGGAGCAACCTGGGATAATGGAAGGTGTCCCTGCCCATGGGAGGGGGTTGGAACAAGGTGATCTTTAATGTCCTTTCAAACCCAACCCATTCTGTGATTCTATGGCTTCTACCCCAGAGATCTGGCATCTCTAGTAATTGTTTAGCTACTCCTACAATGTTGTAAAAATGAACTTTTATTTGCAGAGGGCTCTGAGACGATGAGATTAAAGGTTCTGAATAAGTACAAAGTATAATTATTAGCTAGTGTTTAACAAGGTTTATGATTATCACATTGTCTGTGTAAACAGTATTTACCTTAGAGTTAATACAGGGTCAGGTCTGGGCATCCCACGCTACCTTTTTGCACTCCCACTGAATCCCATCTAGGAACATTTCAGATCTTTGTCTTCAGTTTGTTGCAGCTCAGTCCAAAACTCTGAAATGAGGCGACTTTGTTGATAAAACATTGTTTACTTAAATCTTGGAAACAGTCAGGAAAGAACCACTTGATTTCAACAGCTGCTTTTACAAGGGTGTCTTGGCAAGAAGTAGTCATTTATTTAACCATCAACATAGAATTAACAAGTGAAGGTACTCTGAAAAATTTCTTTACGTTCTCTAAAGAAACACACATTTAAAAGGAAATCTCTAAGTTTGCTGTATCCATGTACTCTCTAATACACATTAAAGAAATCTATTTCTGGCTCAAGCCTGAAATTCTAGAATTTCTGAGGAGTTTTTCTCGGTATTTACCTCCTCCTTGCTGTTGGTATGTGAGCACCCCAGGACAGGCTATATGGCACATCACTGACAGTGGTCAGGTTATAATTACTTTGCTTGAGGATTTTTGTTTGTGGTTCTTAGTGCTCCAATTATCATTGTGGCTGCAATTCATGCACTTCATATTTTAAAGGAGTTATTTGAGGCAATAAATCTCACCAGGAAACAGAGGTGCACTTTCAGTGACATGAATATTGTGATCATATGTGCACAATGACCTCTGTTCCATCTCACACTGTAAGTTGTTGCTCACGGTATTTATTTAAGATTTGTGTAGTAGTTTTGATGGCAATGAGAACCCAGAATACCTTTCTGCCCCTTGTCAGAATGGACACTCAGAAATTTCTGCTGAAAAGTCTGTAAGTTCATTTGAGCTTCTCTATAATACTTAAGGAGAAAACTCAGCTGCACAAGGGTGAGAGAGAGAAAAAAATAATTATAAAAAGAAAAATAAAAAGGGTGATTTAAAAGCTTATAGAGTTAAAAAGAATTTGCTAGCTTTCAGTATTTCACAGTACTTACCATGAAGGTCAGCATTTGTCTTCTTCTTTGTTTGAAACCTGTCCAATTTCCATTCAGATGCAGCTGCTTCAAATGCCTTTTGTTCATATACAGGTTTGAGCAACTCCAGAATATTGTAGAGAAGGGAGGGGATAAGAGGAACATCCTGACAAACCTGAAGGCCTTGTCATAGCTTGTCACAAAGCAAAAGGTGTGATGCCTTGTCAAGGCTGAACTAGAGCAGGCAGAGTTAGGCTCTGCAGAGTTCCAGAATAAAGCAGGGATTGATTCCAAGGATCTCCTCCATGGATCCACCTTGGGCAGCACAAGAGCCCAGCCAGGGCTGCACCCAAGATGAACCAAAATGGTCCCAAAATGCACGAGCGCTCCCGGGGTCTCTCCCTGTGATCAGCTCTGCTCCATGTGCAGATTGCAGTTCATTGGCCAATTCCAGCTTTAGCCCATGCACTCCCATCCTGCTTGTTTTTCTCTCTCCAGCCCACGCTGTTTGTGCTCTTGGGCTGAGATTTGGATCATTTGTCCTTGGTGCCCAGCTGGAGCAGGAATTGTTTTGTCTCCCTGCTCTGTGCAGAGAGCTCACCATCCCCTCATATGAATCTCAGAACTACACACTAAAGCTGCACAGAATCTGAAAATATAAAAGCTGAAACCTGAGGCAGCAGATGTATTCCTGTGAAGGCAATCCCAAGGATGGGCAGAGCAGCAGCATTTCCACTGGCTAGCACTGCCCAGAAGAGCTGCAAACAGAAACTTTTCTCTCCCTGGTGCCAGCCAGGTGCTGGATTTGTGATCATGGCATTTACAGCCCAGCTCTGCTCAAGCAGCTCCTGTGCCAAACAGTAGGCAAAAAGAGCAAGCAAGATCTCAGCATGGGGGGTGGAGAAAATGGGATGATGAATTCATTACAGGCACAGAGTATTTGTGGATGAAATAAATATTTCTCCTGGGTCAGATCCCTTTCTATCTTCTCTGATAAATGAACTGGCCTCAATGGACATATTACAAAGGCTTTATGCTTTGGTTTTACTTTGTCCAGGCAAACAGACAGAGGAAAGATACGTATTTTCATTCAACCCAAGATCTGTTAATCACAGCTTTGTCTGTGTAAGCTCTGAGGATCCGGGTCTAGAACACTAATAATAATAAAAAGAAGGTATTTTCCCTTTACTACTTTGCCTTAAAATCTGCAATTCAGTGCTCTGTCCAAGGGAAGAAAATGTCAGCAGATAACAGCCAGAGCAAAGAATGCATAGCACTGGACACAGGTAGCTGACTTTGCAGCACATCTTAGCTGAGCTGGAGGCACCAAATCAATTGAGTATTAGAGTGGAGGGGTTTTTGGGTCAGGTTTTATTTGGGTTGTTTTTTTAATCAGGTGTTATTTATATTGTAAGAAGATGTCTGTCTTTCCTTGATAAAAAAGGCAAACCAAAAATACCCCAACATTTTTAATGCAGGTGTTCATCTGTGCATAGGGCTGATTTTTAGTGGCCACTGGGAGCATTGCATGTGAGATGATGATACTCTTGCAAGCTTCCAGTCCAAAGGGGAGAGAGGGAACAGCAGGAAACATAAGAAATGGAAGGGAAGCTCAAAGTTAGAGCAGAGCAAAAGAGTCAATAAACAGCACTCCCAAACCAGCAAACATCTGTCTGTTACCAAAGCTCTGTTGCAATAGCATTTTCGGAGGAGAAAGCAAGAAGGCCAGTCTAGAGATCTATCAGCTGTTTTTATCCAGCCTTTAAAGCATTAAAACCATTTCATTTACATGCTCAAAACCAAGACAACCTTCTTCCCTGGCCTGTGTATTCAGCTAGCCTTGAGCAGTGCTCTTTGATATGTGTATGGGTTATGATGCTTTGCACTTGCTTTTGGCTTTGCTCTTGGCTCCACCCAGGCTGCTTTATGTTTTTTAAATAGGCATCAAGTATTGCACTTAGCTTTAAAAAAAAATATCAAAAATATATATTGATATGTTATTGACATATATATATATGATGTATTTTATATTGAAAAATATAAACAAAATAAGCAAAGTTTAGCTTGGTTTCACTAAGTTTTGATGTTGTAGGACTAGCAAAAGAAAACATGATGCATTCCAAACCATCCATGTGTGATGCAGAGTGTACATGACAGATGTGCTGTCTTGTATAAAGCTGAAGTTACCTTCTGCTTTAGGTGTGAGTGGCTTGTTAACACCTCAGAGAGACACATAGCCTGCATGCCCTGCAAGCAGGAGAGCTGCAATTGTGAACAAGCTGGTTTGCCTCCAGGAGGGGGAAGGAGCTATGGACAGTTATATTTTTATTAAAGTTTTTGATTGCACATCAAAAAGCAATCTGAGTTCTCTGAGGGCACTAATTTAGTCCTTTGAGGACAATATTCCTGCCTATCTAGATACTGATTTTATAGCACAAAACACAAAGTTGCAATCTTGTTTTGCTTCTAAAGTAAGTTCCAACCCTTTTTGATTCCATCAAATCTTTTTGGCTTCTGTCTCTTGGCGTGGCTGTACCAGTTTCTCTGAGTTGTTGGCATTTGGGGGAGCTGCTGTTATACCCTAAAAGCTTTTGTTGGGTTTCTGTTTGGGGCTGGGAGGGGAGGCAGGGGTGAGAGGGCATAACTATTTCAGTTTCTTTCTGTGCAGTGAAAGAGGCTCCCATTTCCCACGGGCTGCAGAGCTGTGTGAGGATGGGAGAGCCTGCTTTCAGGGTGGTGAGGCTGCACTTACAGCCACAGCCCTTTACTGAAAGGCAGGAGGTGAGAATGGGGTGAGTCAGGCAGCCCACAGCTTGTGGAGTCTGGGTACAGCCTGTTCCTGAGGTTCCATGAAATAATTCCTGCCCCCAGGGACACCCTGTGGTGGATGGGGCTGTTCCCAGCATCTTCTGAGTTCTCCTTATGGTACCAGAGTGCCAGTCCTCAGCCATTCCCAGTTTAAAAAGCAGCACTAATCAGGTCTTGCAGATTTTTGGAGGTTTTGTTTGCTGGGTTTTTCTAGGGGAGTTGTTTGTTGTTGCTTTTAAATTTCTCTGCACCTTTGGTGATTTTTAGAGCAGCTGCTTATGCACCTGTGGAGGAGAAGCAGGACAGTGGTGAACGCTCTGTGCTTAAAACTCTGCAGAGTGCTTTAGGAGCTTTAGAGTAAAAGGCAGTATTGATAAAGATCATGGAAAGAAACTTTAATAATAAACATTAAACAAGGCAAATTTAATGCTGCTGCAGTGTGCCTCTAAACTGGTAGAAGGTTTTCTTTAAGTAGGGGATTATTTTGCTTTGATTATTATTTATTGTTTATGTGGAAGGGGTAATTTTTCTTTGGGATTTTTGGTGTGCTCTTTGGTAGGGGATGTTGTATGCTTGGGTATTTTGTGTCAGTGGGGCGGTTTTTTTGTTAACTTTTTGTTTAGAAGAGTGGAAATACAAAAAACTTGCAGGCAAAGAGCAGTGTTTGAGTGTATCTTTGATTTCCATGCCCCTCATCCATTCAAGGAACTTTTTGTTCTCTATTTAAGGTCTTTTCCTTGAGCTTAAGGGTTGGCTCCAAGATTAAAAAAATTAGTGGCTTTTTTTTTTTTTTTTTTAATCTTGGAGCCAACCCTTAAGCTAANAATTTTTTTATCAAAAGTCTTCTTGGAGAGTCATGCTAAGAGAGTTTATGAGCAGTTTCTGGCTGACTCACTACCAGAAGTAACTTGCACTAAGAGGCAGTAAAAGGGGAAATTGATCAACATTTGTGCTCATTTTTCTATGTCATTTGTTAGGTGACAGAGATCGCTAGGCTTGACTGAAATTTCTCTGCAAATAACTACAGGACCAAGTTCTGTAATAGAATAAATCCCTGGAAAGGCTGCTGATGTCCAACATTGCCAATAAGCCACACTTCATATGGCCTTACACACAGTTTACAATAGGAAATAATCTGTGCTTCAAGCGTTACACTTGTGTATCTCTCTCATAAATTGTGTGTAAAAGATGCTGGATTAACTAAGACACCTTGTGTAAATGAAGCAAAGGACTGCTCAGCAGTTGTGTAGCCTTAACTGGCACAAAAGCTACTGAAAAACCAACTGCTAAACTATTGTCCAGATTATCAGTCTCCCCAAGAGAAGATTGTGTCAATAGTGCTGTCCTTAGATTTGTTAATTGCTGTTAAATTTTTTACAGGAAAGGCAGATACTTTTAACTGTGTCAAAGAAGTGGTTTGTTGAAATAATCATTGTGCACATGCTTATCTGAAGGATGTAATGCAATTTGCCTGAGTATGTAACAAGTAAAATGGGAACATCCATCACTGGTGTGCAGTATGCCCAAACTAACTGTGAGAGTCATTGATTTTAATTGTTTGATCTCTCAGCCTTGGTTTTCTCCCAGGCAGGTTTTCTGTGCTGATTTAAGATGGGCTTACAGCCAGATGTGGGACACAGAAAGCCACAATGATTTGGGTAGTTTCACACATGATTCCACCTTATCAGCTTTACAATACTTAGATCCCAGCTCTTATTTCCCAGGGAAAACTTGGCATTGTGTGTGGTTACCAGTATGGCAGAGCCACAGCCATGATTCCCATCCTGCTGCACTGATGGCAGCTCCCAGTCTGAGGCACCACATTCCCTTGTGGGCTCTGGAATTTTACTTATGGCAATGCATATTGATAATCTTCATTCAGCACTTTAACCTGGTCTTGGGAGGAGGTGGAAAGATGTCAGCAGGTAGTGGGGAAGACAGAGGCACCTGGCCCATCCTGGCTGCACAACTGGGGCTTTGAGGGCAGATGTAAAACAAAGATGTGTGCATGAAGTCACTCCATCAGCAAAGCAGCTGGAGATGCAGCAGATGTGGAGGTTTTAAGAGGCATTCCATTAAACTTTCCACCCCTCAAGATGCTCCTCTTCTACAGTAGGGGAGAGGGTGTGGTTTGAAAGAGTGGGTTCTACATTCTTCCACAATTTTAATCAGCTAACAAGGTCCAGCACAGTGCCTAAAGCATCTATGAGAGGAGGCAAGCATTGGGCTGGCTGAAATAATTTCTCTGCTTGGCATTGCATATCCTAACTCTCCCAAATAATCTTCTTCAACTACCAACCAAATAATTTCTTTCAACTTCTCTAGAAAGAACTGCCTGCTTTGTGTTCTAAAGAGCCTCTGGTATCCCTTTTATCCCACATGCTTTTGCACTTCTGTCAGACACCTTCCCCAAGCTTCCCCATTTGGTTCCATCTCTCCAGTGCCACCAGTGGCCACTCTGCCCGTGCTCTTTCTGGTTTTTGGCTCTGACAACTTTCATGCATGAGAGTGCACAGCCACCGAGCGGTGTTTGGGATTTGGGAAGGGACTAGGAAGCAGCTCTGCACCTTCTTGGAAGAAACTGCCCTCTGGAAGGCCCTGCCTGCCAAGGCTTGAGTTCTGCAGCACGAGCTGCTCCTCGTGCTTGGCCAAGGGCAGGCACAACATTCTGTCTGCAGCTCCCCGAGTGGCCAAGGCCGAAATGCTGCTTTGCAAAGAGAGTGTTTACTTTATATGAACCTAAGACATTTGAAAAACTTGATTTTAATCAGTAAGTTCAAGGTTAGCTAGGTATTTTATGGGATACAAGAATGGTTTACTTTATCCTACCTTTAAATGTTAAGGTTAGTTGGTGGAGCAAAGACTGCAGAAATTAATGGAGTGTATACATAAAACAGGAATGGTGTCAGAGCCAATTTTCTTAAGCATTGTGAGTACTGCTGACGTAAAACAAAATAATATTTTTTCATTGTTGTGTTCTAATGAGTGCCTGTGAAGTTGTTGGAAAGTCAGAGATGAAGTTTAGGGTATTTTTGGGGGGTATGTACAAAGAATAAGTGCAGCTTGTCATTTTTAATGTCTGTAAATCACTACAATAGTCTTGACCCGGTGAAGTTTATTGAATCCAGTGCTATCTTTCATGTAAAATACTGTGCCTGTAGTCTACAGCTTTTAAGGATCTATTTTTTTCCTCCACTGTATATTGTAGAATTCTATCCTTTCCTAATATGGTGTTTGAGAGATGTTTTAAAAATAAATCATATTGACATTTGGATTCAATTATAAATTTCAAAGATAGGAACACATAGTTTATACAATATTTCAGCACGATGTTCATCTGAGCAGTACACTATGAAAACTTTTTATTAAATTTACTTTATTCAAGGAGCCCAAACACTTAGGTTTTTGGGAATTTGTATATTGAAATGGAGAGAGACCAAAACAGTTGTCAGCTGAAATTAACAGCTGGCTCTTCTGTGCAGAAATAAACCTGTGGGATCATCATAAGTTACTCAAGCCACAGAGTGAATGCAAATTAGCTTTTCTTCACCCTTTATTAGAAGGCTTTGTGAAAGAAGAACTACAGAGAGTGGTGGTAACACTGCTGGAGTTGCAGACAGCCAAAAGCACGAGGGCTGCATTAGCAGTATATTAGCTATAGCTAATTAGTGCATTAGCTGTGTTTCCTTCCCTTTGTCTGGGATTGCAAAGCCGAGTCTGCAGGGCCAAGTTCAGCCTGGGGCTCCCCAGCTCCAGCCTGACATGGACCCTCTGCAGGGAGTCCAGTGAGGGTTTGGATGGTTTGGATCTCAAGGTGCTGAATGGAGCAGCTGAGAGCTGGATTCTCCTGATGGGATCCTGAAGAGAGGAGGAATCCAGGCTCTTTTCAGGGTAGGAGCAGTGAGCCCAATAATGTGAGAACACTGCAAGCTTCCAATTTGACATAAGAAGAAACTTTTTGGGGACAGATAGGCACTGCTACAGGGACCTGTTACAAACTCTCCATTCCTGGCAATGGACAAAAGTTGACAGAACAAGGGCCTGAGGGATCTGCTGCAGGAATCTTGGAACAGCAGGTTGGATTAGGTGGCCTCCAGGCATCCCTTCGCAGCTGCATGATTTTCTGCTTTCCAGCGAGCAATGGAAGAAAAATGAGAAGCAACAACTAACGCTCAGATCATTAAGAGTTCACAAAGACCAATTAGTAGATGACATTCTAAGACTTTTAACAGCCATGTATTTCTGGTTCTGCACTGAAGAGTGTGCCTCCCAAAAACGGAGTGAGTGATATGCTGAGCTGGTGCTTGTCCAGGGTATCCTCCAAGTACTGTACAATGCAGCATGTTCCTGATGCTCTTAATTCATGAAGTGTATTTTTTTCACCAGCCATCAGTTGAAACATTTTTGTTTTACTTCTCCCACCTTCTCAAGCTCCTTTATACTTTGACTTTTTTCATCTCTCCACAGACTGGCACCCCCTTTTTATAATGTTGTACACTCTGAGCATGCTTCTTTACGCAAAAGACTGTGATAGATTCAATAAATTTTTTCTTTAAGTCTGCCAAAATGATCTATAAGACCCTTGTCATCTCTCCCAAAATACACTGATGTATGGGAATCTTCCAAAGCTGTAGTCTCCAGAGCAGCTTTAATGACTTCCTGGATGTAATCCAATGTCTTGCAGGACTCTGAAGGATATTTTGTCTTCCTAATGTTACTGCTTCTAATATTTAGCAACAGTTCAGAACCTAAAATACAGAAGAATAAAAATATCCAAAAGGCAGAAGAAAAATGGGAATGGTGAAATAGCATATTCCATCACCACTTTCTTGGAAGAAATTGTTGAGACTGAGGAAGTAAGAGATTGCTTGAGGCATTCAATCAGGCAGCTGGACAGGGTGGATGTGGAACAGCTGGAAGTGCAGGTAGTGCTGGAAGTGCAGGTCATAATGCAGCATATGTGGAGAAAATCCAATTTTTCTATTACCTAGTGAAATGAATCAGGATAATTGGTTTCTTTTTAGGGCTGTTCATGTTTTCCTTTTATAATTTTTGTAATGATCACACTCCTTCAAAACACAAAAAAGTAGCAGAAACACCTGCCAATGCACCGATAAATTTCTGTCTGTTGTTTATCTTGCAGTCCTTTGAAAAGTCTTAACCCAGTTGAAGCCTTCTTTAATCCAAAATTTTCAGAAGAACAAACAACAGCTGGGTATGTGGTGTGATGGTTTCCATTCAGTGTAACTCCGTATTTTCTGTTTGCCTAGAAAGACAGATCAGTACAGGACAAGAGTGAAAATGAAACAAAAGAACTGAAACTGCTGTTAATAGGAATATGGAGGTTGAAGGGGCAGAGCAGACTGAGAGTGCTTTGGGTGCTCTTCCAAGAAGGATGACAAATGGATATGCCTCACCCTGGCCAGCTCTTTCAAAAATTCACTATAGAATTTGAGTGGGAAAGCAGAGCAAAGTTTATTTTAACTTTGGGTAGAAAAAAGAGCAGGTCTTCAGCTGCCAAAGTGGTGTTCTCAGGTCATAGTTGGTGTGCAGGCATTGGCAAGGTTTTAGCTGCCTCCTATCTCACTGGTCCTTGGGCAGGAATACATTGCACTGCCAAGAGCCACTTTAAAATCCATTAAACATCAGTAAAACTGTCAAGCCCATTTCTTCCGCCTCTGTCTGTTCTGTAAGAAGCAAGAAAAAACACATTTGTTTTTAAAATACTCCCCTGCTTCCTTTGTTGCTAAGATGTTTTTGCTGTAGCTGAGCATCTCTGCTGCTGTTACAGTCCTGTGCATTTCAGCTCCTGGAGTGGAAAACCCTGAACAGAATAATCAGGACAAAAGCTTGTAGTCCAGGTTTCAGACCCAAAAGTCTTGTTTAAAGGACTCTGCATCTGAAAGCTGCAATAACTCCAGCCTTCCTTCCACTCTCCTTTTCTTATTTTCTTTTCTTTTTTTCTTTTTCTTTTTTCCTTTTTCTTTTTCTCTTTTTTTTCTTTTTGCTTTCCTTTTTCCCTCTCTTTTTTCCCCTCTCTTTTTCCCCTCTCTTTTTCCCCTCTCTTTTTCCCCTCTCTTTTTCCCCTCTCTTTTTCCCCTCTCTTTTTCCCCTCTCTTTTTCCCCTCTCTTTTTCCCCTCTCTTTTTCTTCCCTCTCTTTTTTCCCCTCTCTTTTTTCCCTCTTTTTTTCCCCCTCTTTTTTCCCCCTCTTTTTTTTCCCCCTTTTTTTCCCCTCTCTTTTTTTCCCCCTCTTTTTTCCCCTCCCTTTTTTTCCCTCTTTTTTCCCCCCTCTTTTTTTCCCTCTTTTTTTTTTTCCTCTTTTCCCTCTTTTTCTTTTTTTTTCTATTTTCTCTTTTTCTTCTTTATTTTTTGGGGGTTTTTTGAGTCCTTTTCCTCTCCTCTCCTCTCCTTTTTTCTTATTTTTTAATTTTTTTTTTTTTTCTATTTTTGCTGGTTCCTTACACACCCACTTCCTGATATAATTCCCATGTTTAGGAATGCAAGATCTGTTGAAGCTGCACCCTTTTCTCTCACAAACCACAGCCT
>VYZP01007399.1:70130-81135 GCA_013400635.1 Hypocryptadius cinnamomeus | reverse complement strand
TCTCTCACAAAGCACAGCCTCCACTCCTCTCCCTGATGCTGCACACACACACTGAGCATTGCTGGGATTTTGCAAGCACAAAATAGCTGTGAGAGTAGCAGAGTTGAGACCAGGATCCTCTCCAGAGCTTCCCTAGGACAGATATTCAGTCATGGTTTCTAAAACTATGAATTTCTGCAGTTCATGGAGTGCTGAGTCAACTAACATTGCTAGTAATGACCCCAGCAGGAGCAGATTTCAGTTTCTGCAGGGTTTTTGCTCCTCCATATCAGAGCAGTTAAGCTTCTGCATTATAGGAAACTCTCTTTTCCTTAAGACACTCTTTCTTCAGAAACAGGCAAGGAGATTTTTTTCCTCAGGAAGTTGTTTGCAGATGTGCATTGCCAGGCCTTTGATTTGCATGGGATTTCTGCTGCATGGAAATTACAGAGCAGCTGCTCCAATTCCCACTGGCTTGTTTCTCTTCACATCTCGTTAAGGACAGAGGAAACACAAAATTCATTGTTAATCTAATTAAATTAATTAAATTCTAAACAGTCTAATTAAATACTTATTAGTCAAATAACAATGCTGCTAATACTTCTGGTTGCAATTATATGCAGTTAATGAACAAACAAACTCTGTGGTATTTATCCTTTTCTGGCATGCTACCTTTACCCTTTCATCACCCCTCTGGGTCCAAGGCTTAAAAGTTTGTTTGGCAAAGGTGCAGGGCTTGGCAAGTGATTAGCATCCCAAGCCCTTTACCAGGAGGAAGAGGAGGATGTAAGCTGTTGTTTCTTCCTTTTTTTTCAGTTTCCATATGTGGCCATTTTAATGTTTGTCAACAATCTCTATAGCTTGTTTTTCACTTCATTGATCTGCAGGTTCCATGTTGCATTCAAATTTACCTCATCTGTTCTATGTGGATTGAGTACTTGTTCTTTTTTTAACCCCTAAAATAATGTTTGCCCAGTCCTTTAACTGACTGTGGCAGAGTGGTTGATAGCCCTGGAATCATCCTGGCTCCTATTGCCCTGTGCCTGTGTGACCACTTTCTTGCTGTAACTGATTCAAGATCATTTTAGCCGAAGGCCCAGAGGCTTTTTTTCTCTGTATTTCCACCTGGGAAGACTGGAACTCTGAGGGGAGAGCCTTTCATTGCAGTATAACAGGCATGGCCATACACTTCAATGTAGTATTCTGTGTGTTTGGCACGCCTGCAGGGAGAGGTGAAGGTAAAGGAGATGTCCAGGTGGCATCTGTGAAGTAACACCTCATTCCTCCCTCCTGCATGGAGATGTGAAAGTAAGGCATCCTTTATTTTCTTCTCTTTTTCCCCCACTTTTACTTTTTCTGTGATGTTGCTGCTCATAGAATCTGTGTTGTTCCAAAAGCTAGGAAGTGCTTTCTGACAGGATAGTGGACTTCAAAGGGGATTCTTCTGGACTCCTCAGGGCTTGCAAAGGAAATATTTGGAACAGATTGGAAGTTTGGGAGAGCCAGGGGAGCTATCAAAATTGCCACTACATTTGGAAGTAAGCTTCTTAAGTAAAAACCTTTTTAAGAAAGGTACCTATTTATGTTTGTATACCTCTCAGTGTTACAGGTAATGAACTGTCCTTCCCTAGGACACAAGGTTAGTTTACCTCTGAAAAAAACCATCGTTATTATGATTAATAGGATTAATTTTTATTTATGAGCACAGTCAAAAGGGTATGTTGTATCATGAGAGAGGTGGATATGACCCTTCTTTTACTTAGCTTGACTCTTATACCCTCCATATACAAGCAGGATCCAATTCATAAATCAGGCAGTGGTATTAAGGTGCTGTTATGCTGGGCCAGTCCAGCCCAAGAACATGTCTCTTGCAATTAGAAAAGTGCATTTTTACCCTGTTTCTACCTAGTTTCTTTTTAATGTTTTAAATTTTGGCTTTTAATGTATATGCTGTCATAATGACTGCAGCCTGGAAAGTAGCAGCATTTCACCTGGTATCTTCCAGGTGCTGGAAAACTCATGCAGCTTTCTTAGTGTACTGTGTTTATGGAGCACTTTGAGACAAGAATTGTCTAAGAATGCCTCAAAGAATGATCCTTTTTATGAAATATATTTATCAGGAGCCTGGAAATGTCTTCTCTTGAGGAATAATCAACCAGAGAGGCAATTGTGTGAACAACAGATACCTGTCTGTAAATCTGGTGCCATGACTCAGTAGAAAAAGATGGCTCTGCTGAGGATTGAATTAATAACATATTTCATGTTTTGATACTAAGGCATCTAGACAAAGGATGGAAAAATTGGGAAATGGCATGCATGTTCAAATCAATCCTACTTAGCTCTTATTAGTAGTGTGAGACTGGCATGCGACAGGTTATGAGGAATTAGAGGGCACTGAAAGACCTTTTGAATGGTAACTTCAAAGAGTCTCTTTTCTCTTTGGTTATCAGCCCATTTAGGTGTTTTATAAATAGCAAAGATAGATTGTCAGATACTTTCAATAGGAAAGAGCAGGGGCAGGACAGGGAAGCAATAAGTCATATGAGATACCAATCATATTTCCATCAACAGAAAATGACTCATGATTCATAAAAGTCTCCTTTATACTAGAATACATTGTTTAGAATTTTGTTTAAAAATTAAACAGAATGTCTAGAGTTTCAGCAGCTTTAACTTGCTGGCTTGATTCCTGATGGACATTCTATAAATAAAACACATATTTCAAAGCTTGAATTCTCCTCACAAGAGCCCATGGACAGTTTTGGTGGGATATTGTTTTTCAGTGCAGTCATATTAATTTGCCAGCTGAACAAGGCTTTTGCAAGCAAAGCAATGAGTAAGAAGCGTGCTTTGAGCTGGCAAATCAGAATAAGGCACCTCGTGAAAACAAGCATGCAAAAGAAAAAGCTCCCTGCAAATGCAAAGCTAAATTGATGCCAAGACTGCTCTTCTGAATAGCAGTGTACAGCAGCACAGTGAGATTCCAGTCAATTCACCACCTGGGAGTAATCCTCTAAATAAAGGTATAAATTTCACAGTAAATCCTTCTGCAAGGCTTTCTAAGCCCTGAGCATTAACAGGAAAACAGACAGTGCACAATTCAGTGTGCTCTATGGGGAAGAAGGAAGGTTAGAAGATAATCCCCCTGCCACTTTCTTGTCACACAGGCTACTTGCACCTATTTGCATAGAAGAACCAGTTTTGTTTCTGCTGAATTTACCTCCACAATCCAGAGTGCATCACAGGCACTGGAGGGCAGGCCTTAACTAGACACTGCAGAAAAGGACAGTCCTCTCTGGAAAAGCCTTCCAACCCTTCATTATTAAATTCTGGTGTCAGGGGTGGAGGCTCACAGTGTTTTAGGAGCAGCAGAGCCACGCTGGAGCCAAGAGAGGCAGAAGGTGGGCACATCACGCAGTGATTGCTGACAGACTGCTTCAGCACAGTGACAGAAGAGCACACCCCAGTGACATTTCTCTATTTGACACATGTATGGGTATATGAGTGCTTCATCATTTGCTTTTCAAAGTTTGATTTAGCCAGAACAAAGCTTAAAGCTGGTGTCTCCCAGCTTTAGTAATGGCTGTATGTGGCTGCATTTCTCTTCACAGAGAAAAGCAAGGCACAACTTCCCAAGGATATTTCTGGGAATCGCAGTGAGGAACTTCACAGAAAGAAAAAAACAATTCTTATCTCAATTGCTTCTCCTCTTGCTGTTCACAAGTGGAATACATTGTAGAAGATTGTTTACCTGAAGAGAATTAGTGGTTAGATTCTAGTGTGAGTGTTTTGATTCATTGACCAATTAAATCCACGTGTGTGTGTGTGTGGACTGTCGACTGACAGTCACGAGATCCTGTTCAGTTGAGTGGGGTTGAGTGCTTGTGCAAATTCAGTGTAATGTAGTGCAATATAGTATAATAAAATAGTTAATTAGCCTTTGGATATCAATAGAGTCCTCCTCATCATTCCTCCTCTCATTTGGGGTTGCCTTGTTTCCGATAGCTGTGCCCGTAGCAGGTTCTCCCTGGCCAGGTGGCTCATTCTGCTCACCTCATCTCTCATCCCTGCCCACGTGCCAGTGCTCAGGCTCCCCCAGACAAGGTGGCTGCATGCTGGCCATGAGCATGAGCTTCCCCCTGAAGCCAGGCCAAGCCCTGACTGCCAGGGTAAGCCTTCGAGGGAGCCCCAACTGTGCCAGGGAACGTGCCAGGAGCAGGGAGGCAAAGATGACTGTGGCCCAGCTCTCAGCCTGTGGCCTGGCCTTATTCTGTTTACTGGAATAGACAGAGCAAGCAGCCAAAGAGGTCAGGAAGAGAGCACAGCACTGAATGTTTTCAGCACACTGGGGACATTTGCCCTGCTGGCCTTGGCAATGGTTTCTCATGCACCACTTCTGTGCATATGCTCCTTCCCTTCCCTGCCTTGCCTTCCCCTCCTTCCCCTGCCTGCTTCCTACCTTTTCATGTATGGCTGAGTCAGATGGTCCAGCAAAAAGCCTGAAATTATATTTCATCTTTATTGGGTCCTGTAATGATCCAAATAATTGCTTCAGTTTTAATCTGCTTTATGCAGGCTGAGCACTTCTGGTCACACTTGGAAAGGAGGATTAAGGCTCTACCACCCTTGAAAAAAACCCCATAATCCCAGGAATGTCCAGGACTGCAAAAGGCTGCTTGCTGCCCTGCCAAGGAGCCTGCAGTAGGGTCTGTACTGCTGTGAACTTCTGCAGAACTCACGTAGTTTGATTTTTGAGTAGGTTTGGTTCCAAGGGAATAGAGAGCTCTAATCCAGGCCACCCAGTGCTGCACACCACTGACTTTCCCACTCATGCTCCCTCTGGGGCACAAACACAAGTTGTGGGCAAAAGGAACCTTGTTAAAGTGGAGTAAACATTATCCCAAGTAATAATACTAGAACTGAGTAGTTTCTCCAGTTAATGTGGCAGCAATGTGGGTAGTTACACCATCAGAGAAAAGGCGATGGTAGAAAGGATGGGTCTACCAGATGGATGATTAAGGGGAATTCTCTCTTGTTTACATAGGTGAGTCAACAAAGCAAATAAAAAATGCTCCCCCAGTGATCTATGAGTTCATGCCCTGCTGCCTTCCAGCTAGGTAAGAGCTCCCCAGTGGCTGAAGGATTTTTTTTAAGTACAGTACAGGCTGTATAATCACTGAAGCGTTTGAAAAGTTCCCCAACACTAATTTTATCTGTTTGTGATGGTGGAAAACTGGTGGAGTGGTGAGAATTGCTTTCAGGGTGTCCTGAGACAAACCTTAAAAGGTGAGAATGCAGCTCGATTTGGGCCAGCAATCCTCTGGGCACAGATTGGTTAAGCCATGCAGCCCATGGGCATCAATTTGAGGAACTTCAATTAGTGAAGGGTGTGCATGTTTGGAGGTTATTTCACTTCTTTTTACAGTTTGCAGAAAGATTAACTAGAAAAGAAATGGTCTTCTCAAGAGAATGCAGTGCTGACTTGTCTTTACCAGCCAAAATCCAGGACAGGGATCTGAAAAGCCAGAAAACATCCCCAAAACCAAGGATATAAAACTGTGCAAGGGGGGAGGAGGCGTGCAGCTCCAGACTCCAGCACAGGAGAGCTGACTCTGCTTTTACAGGGAGATCAAGGACAAATTGTCTACTGGCTTTGAACCAAACACTGGCTCAAAACTAAGATAATGGGAAAATTTCCTTTTTATTTGACTTTATTTTTTTTTAAGTGTTTTTTATCATGCTCATTTAAAAAGTCTGTGCCTCTGTTCTAAGAAGGCTTTTTTTCCAGGATCAGAGATATCTCGCATTCCTCAAGTGCAATTCATTCCCAATAAAACTCTCTATGTTCCATATCAAGCATTAATGTTTCCAGATTGTAAACCTGACAGGTTTAACAGATTTATTCTTGTTTTCTATTAGTGTGAGGCTAAGACTGTGAGGTTAACATTTAGCATGCTGTGGAGACTGAGCAGCTCTTTCTGTGTCCATGACTTTGATGAAACTAAACTGGCAAAATAAACGAGGAAAAGCAACTCTTTCCTGAAGTGACTGAGGTCTAAACAGTTGTGGCTTTGACAATCAATGCAAGAAATAAAGATAGAAAATATAAAATATATTAATACTTTCTTATTAAATTTGGGTTTTGATTTTTTTTTTTTTTAAGTGTTCTGACATAGTGCTGACTGGGGACAAATTAAATCCTTTTCACTTGCCTGATGAGAAGCTCTGGTTGTACCTATTTAGGCATTAGCTAAACCTCCCCTGAATGATGAGGGGAGTATTTTGTTTGCATGTTTAATTTCTGCTTAGCAATCAAGACTGTTTTAAGTATTTACAGGAAGCTGTGTTTTGATTCTCAGTGGATAAACAAGCTGGGTTTTTACATAAAGCTCATGTCTATAAAGCAAACACAAAATCTGATTCATTGTTCCAGTGCGGGAAAGATACAACTTACTATGAAAAATCACACTAAGGGATTGACCTACTTATTTATCTATTTTATTTAAATCATAGACTCATAGAATGGTTTGGATTATCAGGGACCTTAAAGATCATCTGCTTCCAACACCCCTGTGATAGGCAGGGAGACCAAGCTGCTCAACAAACATGCAAATGAACTTATAACTAGAAATATCTTTTCTATAACACTTGAAAAAAAGTGATTTTCTGATACTGGCAGCATGTAGAAGAGTTTTGTAAAAATGTAAGAACTTGACTTAAACCTGAAAGTTAATTTAGTGCACTTAATTCCACCTCCCCAGGCATAACTAGAGATGTGGAAGTGGTGATATGAATAGACATGAATTAAGGAATTAAAATAAATTTGCAGTAAAATTCTATAGCCAGACTGACCTTTGTTAATGGAAATCATTTGGCAGAGAGCTTAAAAACAGTAAGGTGGATCCAAGTGGTCTCACATTTGGTTCCCAAAACTGCAGTTTGGGTTCACATCTAACATCAGAGCCAGTAGGCACATCCTACACTCAACAGCAGAACCCCCTTGCACCACTCTAGCCTAAATCTTTATTTCTATAAATAAAAGAATTATTCTTGCTTAAAGACTGTTGGCTTAGCCAGATAAGGTCAAACAAGACCATATTTATCTGGCTAAGAATTGATAATGTTTTTGTTATGCTTTGAGGTGATCCTATGTCAGCAAAATATGATAATTTTATTTCCCCCCCACCAGAAAGTCTACAGCATGTTTTTGTATTGATCTCAGCAGACTGTGTTTAATTGGGTTCAGCACTGCCATGAACTGACAGTACAGAATTCTGCTCTGGTGCCAGTTAATGCTCACTGCAGATGTATCTCAGGACTCTTATAGACCACGGAGCTGCTGCCCTACCAAGCAATATATTTGTGTTCCTGGTGGAATAAGTAAGCTGCAGGTTTGGGTGTACTGGATTACTTGATGTAGTTCAAAGGTCAATTCATGGAAAAACAACAGTGAAAATCTCCCAAAAGTGATTCTTCTTCTTCTTTTCCACCAGCTGGGAGAAAATAAAAAAAAAAAAAAAAGAGAGAGAGAGAGGAGAATTTTCTGGCAACTGCACCCTTCTGTTTAGGGGAGGCTCTGGTTTACCTGTATTGGACAGCTCATTGTCCTTTCAGTTTCTGCTGTGTTTTTCTCATTTACATTGATTTCAGTAGTTTTACTACTCTTGTAGCTAACTTACAGATTATTCATCATAACTATTTGCTTCCATGGGGTCTCTTTGCCCTCAATTTAATGCATACACTAAAATTGCTGTATTGCAATTTGTAAGCGTTCATGAGAATTAAACAATTTTTTAAGTAGCAGTACCAGTGTTTTGTTGAGTAATAAATGTCATTTTTGGTTTGAGTGGCACCTGAAAGTAACTCTGCACTAAGAAACTGCTCTTACTATCTGCATTTTGTATCAGCTGAAAAGGTGACACAAGATTCATTTCACTTCCAGGTGTTATTATAAACACATCCTTCGTGGAAGAGATTGAAATACTTTGAATTAACATGTGAAATATTAAGTGGAGAAATATTAAGAAGTTAGTAGATTATTCTTTGCTCTTGCAAATGTGTGAAATATTAAGTACATATGTCAACGTGCTCAAAAAAAATCTTAGTTTTGTGTGCAACATTGACTTAGAGCAGAGCCACAGGGAAAGAACTTTGTTTCATCTTTTTCCTTCATACAAACTGGCAGCACTTTTAAAACAGCTCTTTCACGTCAGCCCTGTACATAATTGTTCTGTTTTGGCTGGCAAGTATTATTTGCTGAAATACCACTTCTTATCTTCCATCTCTTTGCTGGCTCTTGTCCACTTTTCAGCTACTCCTCTGCATCTTCTGACTTGCTGGTTTCTTTGAGAGATGATTTATAGTGCTGCAGATTGTCTTGTATGCTGCCTGCTTTGGGGTTTTTTTGTGTTTGCTTGGTTTTTTTTAAGTGGATGTCCCACTGTTGATTTAGCAAGGAGCATTCAGACTTTTTTGAGAATAACTGTGAAGGTAGGTCTCAGTGTGTTATAACTGTGTTATAACTCATGAAAGAATAAGATTATTTAGTTCAGAGACAGAGTTCTTAAGACATTTATAAAGATTTTCTTCTTATATGACAGAAAATTTCCATGCTTACATTTCAGACTCAATCCCTTACGGTTTTCATTGCCACCATTCTGTAACTGTTCAATGACTCTAAGAACAAGAAATATTTCCTACTTTCTTTTGCAGGAAATGGTACAGAGCACTGTCTCCATGAGGACAGTAAGGGATTGTAGTAATTTTTCTTCTTTATTTTAAAAAAGCTGGTTTTAATAACAACCTGGAATCACCCATGTATAGTCCATCAAGGCTTTTATGATCTTCAAAACAGGGAATGCTTTTTGTTCCAGTGACTTTTGTGAAGTCACATACCAGAGTGATGAGCATAAGAAACCCTAGAGAGGCAGGAAGTCAGATGTCCTATAAGGTTAAATTCTTTTCTTCTCTGGGTTGACTTTTTCTGTAGAACATACCACGATGTGGCATTAGCTCCAACTCTCACTTTTAACAGGAAGCAGAAATTATTATTATTATTATTTCAGGCTGTATAATTCTTGTCCCTTGCTCTAATTCCTGGTTTTACATGTGTTAAGCTCAACAAGGCAATTTCTGTTGCAAGACCTAAATGCAGTTTGATCATGGAGCATTAGGAAACATGATGATGGTTATTTGGTTAGCCACCAATTTCCTTTCTCATGCTCTCAGTCTCAGATTACTGAGCTTTCATCTGGCATTCTCAGACATGCTCACTAATTGTCCTGCAGCAGACAAATAAAGAGCACGTTTTACAAGTAATGTGTGGGACATACTAACTGATGTCAATTCACATGTTGCCTGGATACAGACCTTATTTGTGTTTAGGATTATTTAATTGACTTCTTAATTGCAAAGAACAGACTATTGAAGCATGCAGTCCAAAGTCCAGCCAATGCAAAAACTCAAGAGGCTGTAATAAATTTTGGCTCGGACACCCACTGCTCTGGCCATCAACTATATCGTAGTTGTAACATAAGAAATGAGAATTAAAAGGAGCTTGGATGAAGTTGGAGGAGTGGAGGGGGAGGATGTTATTAGGAATACCAGACTAATAGAAATGCATCTGTAGAGAGCCTTGTTCAACATGTGTCATGCAGATTAAAGGAATGTTGAACAGCTGCTCAAGTGAACATTGTCAGTCTTCCTAACAGGCTAAGCACGAAGGGTCTTTGGAAGAACTAAATGTGGTAATGGGATCTCCAGAGCCTTTTTATGGATTTTTGGGATGCAAATTGTGGGAAATATTAAATGTTTGATACACTCAATGCTCAATGTTCACTCAAGAGACAGAAGGATGTACAGAAGTTGGAAAGGTAATATTTAAAAGGGAGTAATGACTTCTTGACTATAAACTTGTAGAAACACAAAGCGTGGAAATGCAGCTGATGTTTGATTTAATGGAGGAAGGTGGCTGGGGCTGAGGCCTCTGCATCTCAAAGATGTTGATCCAGGAAGAGCCCCTCATTTATTTGCCATCAATCTATGGTGAATTTCCACCCAAGACGAGAAATGGAAATACAAAAATACAACACAATTGTCAGATTTAAGGGAAAGCAACTGAAACCTGAGTGTATAATCAAGCTGGATTAGGCTGCCTGTGTAAGATAAGATGGGGCTGCCAGTTCTTCAAACTCATTTAGAGGTACAGAAAGTCCACAAAAGCTGAAATGTCTGCTGTCTGCTCTAATATCCTCTCAAGCAACTTTAGAGTAGCTGCAAATACCTATAATCATGTATCCTTCACTCTAGTTGTGTTTGCCAGACCAGGTTTATGGTGAAATGAGATGGTTGAATGTAAAAGAAATCTAATTTTGGCATTGCCATAAGTAAGAAGAAAGGATCAAAATACAAAAAGTCATTGATAAAATGAAGAGTGAACTGATGACCCAGTTCAAGTATGTGGTGGAAGACCATTTTAGTAGAGGTGAAAGAATCTGAAAAAGACTTTTCACACACAGTGATGTGGAAACAGTGGCTCCAAACTACATCATCATTTCCAAATCACTGCAGCCACTTAGCCAGCCCTTGGGGGATCTAGGAAGCCAGGGTGTTGTGATTCCTTTTCCCTTTGCATACTTAACATTACATAAGACCAGGTACCCTGCTGGTCTTGTATAGCTTAACTGAGATATCAGATACTTCTTCATGGCATTGCTTAATTTTCAGTTAAAAAAAAAAAAACAACCAAAAAACCAAAAGATGAGGGGATAGTATATAAAAGGATCCATGTACTGCCTTGACAGCCTGGAGCCAAACATGATCCCATAATGACATGCAGACTGGTGGAGGGTAATTCCCACCATTTTACTCCTAACTCTGTCAAAATGGGAGAGATGGCAAAAGGTACTGAACCCATCCAAAAGCACTGAAAATTATAAGAGTAATGAATGTCTAGTGCAGGTGATGAAGACGACAGAGACGAGGGTCAGGAATCAATGGACACAAAGCTGTGCTTTCATCAAAGATG
>VYZP01007399.1:12843-63865 GCA_013400635.1 Hypocryptadius cinnamomeus | reverse complement strand
TTTTTTTTTTTTTTTTTTTTTTTTAGGATGTGGAACTGCAGTAACTTTTCAAAACACTGCATAAAAGTTATTACTGAGAAATCTGCTTGGCAGTTAATATACCCTGTGGTTATATACATTTGGTGTAAGATGTGGTCAGCATCAGCTTGGGGGCAGCAGTAATCACTGGTGGAGTACTGAGTGTGGTTGTTTTTTTGCTTAGCCTTCTGGTTTTTAATGCCATTAAAATGAATACATGGTGCTTTCCAGTAAAAAACAGTTTCTCTGTAGCGTTTGCTACATTTTGCATATATTCATTCTTATTTGAGTCAAGGATGACAAGTTAAACAGCTTTTTGTTCAGAGCACATAGTGGTTTAAATCTCTGTATCCCAGGACTTGTGCATCTTTCTTACTATCTGATACCAATAGTGCACAATGTGCCTTTAGTTTATAAATTAAGAATACCTTTCCATTTTTATCTGATATCTGTCACTTTAGGTTTTTGAGCTTTAAAGAATATATTTTACACGTAGGATTTTTAAAACTATGGTCTTTTTAACCTTAGATTACAGAGAATTCTTAAAAACAAACATTTCCTCTGTGCATTACAGCTAAAAATGCCCAGATGACAACTACTGCCAGTAAACTATTCCATCTTTAAGGTTTTACCTAATGCTGACAGCAATTACAGTGTTGCTGTTAGATATGAGCCAGGACTTGGAGCTCCCAGACAAATTTCAGCTGTGCTGTCACTGGGGATATTTAATTACAGATTTTGTTGTTGTTGTTTCACTCAGGGTGATACAGCTGACCAGGTTACATTTTTTGTGGTAATTTGACTAAGTAAATATGAGATCAAAGCCTTTTGCTGCCGTCTCAAGGTGTTGGTAAATACAGCAGAAGCAGGGCGTGGAACAGATGGGAGCTCTCGCTTGTTTGGCAGGTGAGTGGTTCCCCTGCAAGTGGAATCCTTCCAGCTCAGCTTTGTGGCACTGCAGCACAATGGAGTGTAAAGGGCAGAGGATGGATACCTGCCAGCCTAGCTTCCTGGGAAAACAGCGAGGAGGAATAACCAGCTCGTGCTCCAGAAAATAAAGTGATCTGCTAGAGAGGGAAGGATGTCAGAAAAGATATCTGAAGGTATCAGAGTCGCTGGGAAACAATGTGGTGTTTCTTACTATTTCTATTAAAATCTTACTAGTAAGATTTTCACTGAGAGATATTTGACTATGTTGTGTTGAATTATTAGCTTGCTAAATTGATATTGTTTCCAGATAATAATGTTTCACAGAAAATTCATCCTGTCTGGAGAAGAAAAAGTAAGGTTTCTTGTAAATGTGTTGGTTTTATGAACAGTATTTTCATTTTAAGTTCTCTCTGGTTTTATTTTAAATTTTATGGAGTAACAACAAACCTCTGTGTGGGTTTGTTTCCCACAAGTCTTGTCACAAAAGTGATTAAACACAGGGGCACTGCAGTTCAGTTCCCACCTGTTAAAGTTTAATCTTTAGCCACTTAGTTAGTCTGTGACATGCTTTGGGCTACTAATGCCATAAAGCCACATGGCATCTCTTAAAATTAATTTGTAACAAGCTAATAGAATACATCTGAAACACCAGGTAGAAGCTGTTAATGTGACTAATTACTGCCTCGGGCTCAGCTCAGGTGAAGGCCTGAAGAGGTTGTGGTTAGACCTTGCTGGGTTGCAGGATGCTCTTGGGAACTGAGAGCTTCAGATAAGGCTGCTTTCTAGGGCATTTCTTATTTCAAAAAAACCAAAATAAAAACTCAACAAGTCTATTAACAACGTGTCATACAAAAGACCAGTGGGGTCCAAAATCCCAAGAAAGGAATTCCAGTTCAGAACCAAGCTGCTAGATCAGGATCCATTACAAAGGGCCCTGGATAGATATTCAAAGTGAATTCCAGTGAAGATTATGGTAGTAGTTATTGGATTCTGATAATCAGAACTTAGAATAACTTATAAAAAAAAATCAAGCAAATTATGATGGCACCTTTATATCTTTTGCAGCAGCAAAAATATTGTGTACAAAGTATTGGACAGTATTAACTCCAGTGAGCTGATGTGTGGTGAACTGAATGCTTAGAGATGCTATGCAACGTGGGCCATTTAAAAATGTACATCTTTTCCATGTGCTGAAAATTCTATTTATTTTGAGACTTGAGAATATAATTTAGTGTTCTGTTTTTAAAGCCTGGAGATATTGGGATGGAATTTTGCCTTCCAGAGTGCTCCAAATGAAAGCAAATTTTAGGGGTTTTCTTTCCTATTTAGAAGGTTATAACATGGAAACTTATTTCAGTGGGACTATATTGATATTTTCTCCCAGAGTATCAAGTCTTGGGACTGCATGACATGGTGGAGCTCCTGCATGGCACTGGTGCCAGCATGGAGCAGATACCTTGTCCAGGCAGCTGCAATGTTTGCTTTAGTTGCATTTCCAAATCTTGGTCCAGAATAACTGCAAACATATGTGCCAAATCTACAGGAGACTGAAAGAACACCCTGGCAGCCTGACTGCTTTTGCAGCAGGGTTATTTTGTGCCTTTTTTTTGTTTTGTTTTTTGGCTGGTTGCTCTTAATAATTTTTGTTCTGTGAACTACTCCAACAAGACAACCCTACTATCAAAATCATAGCATTTGAATATTTTTGAATTTACCAAGAGCCTGGTACCCAAAGAGGCACCACTGGGAGTTGTTTGTTTGATGGTGCCTGCAGCAGGGTGAACAGTTTCTTTTAAAGATGGGTCCAAATATTCAAGCCCCCCTGGGAATGAAAGAGCACACATTGTTGGGGACAAATATAGAACTTCTTATCAGAACTCTGAATCACACTCTGGCCCCAGAGGAGTACAGAAAGACTGAGGATCTAACTCCAAGAGAGATTTTTTGGGTAAGGGCTGTGCTCAGATGGATTCTCTGTAGCTGGAGGTTTCTTCTAAACAGAATTGAGAGGTGCTGTTGCCTAACACCAGGGAAACTGGACAGGAAGGTTGTTCAGTGCTCCTCTCTTACTGTGTTTGTTTTCTGCAGTAAAGGTTGACTACTCAATTGGAGTCCATCTTGTGCAGCTATTAGACATAAAGAGAGATGTGAAAACCAAGGCACAAGAACACAATGTGTGAGAGCACACAATCTAAAACTCAGACACAAAAGGAGCAGTGATAAGGGGCACCCCACGATGCCAGTGCAGAGCTGGACTTGCTGGAGAAGACAGAAGTAAAGTTGTGCAGTGAGTCTGGCACAGCAGCCAGCCAGGCCAGCTGAGCAGGCATTCCAACTGCAGTTATCATCCACAGGACAGAAAGTTATTATTGCTGCTAAACAGCTCAAGTAAACTGAAAGCAAGGTGGCAACAGTGCCAGGAAATAGTCCATGCAGTAATTCTGATACACTCCACCACTTCCATGAGCCTTGTGCATGTCGAGCAGCCCAAAGCAAGCACAGATAATTGCACAGTAAAAGCACTCAGCACAAGGAATGGCTGCTGATTCCATCTGAGCTGCCTGGTGCAGATTCAGGACACCAGATCCTGATGGCACAAGGAGAACTGGCTAATCTCTGAGCAGGACACTGCTGGATAAGAAACCACATAATATGTGACCTAGAAACAACAATGTTTTTCCACCCAGCCTTGGAAAACAGAAAAGCAGAGCTCTTCAGGCAAAGGATAGCAACTAGAGCTTCCAGAAGAAATGAGGAATATTAAAATTGACTTTTTTATGCTTCGGCTCAGCTTGAGAAATGATCTTGCTGTGCTCTTTTTGCTGTTTTATGGGGTTTTTTTGAGTTTTGGTTTGTGGTTGGGGTTTTTTTGAAGACACACCCCAAGACTGTTATTAGTGGAAATACAGGGCTCAGTTTCTAAGAGAAGCAGAGACCCTGCTAAACACTCAATAAACTGGAGTCTTGTGCTGTTGTCTGCTGCCACACTTTACTATTTGCAGAGTCATGGCGAAATTTTGAGAAATACAAATTATATTACTGACAGATGGAGTTGTTTCTGTTTAAGGACAGATGCTTTTTATACAGCTTTCATTTAAAACTATGGATTTTTTGAATGCTTTTTAATGGAAATTTAGAACAGCAAATTACCACTTTGCTCATTAAAATGTGTTTTTCTCAGTCAAATCTATTTTTAAAGAACTTCATACATTTATGCAACATTCCATGTAACTAAATTAATTACATAGCCAGCTTTTTTATGCTACTCAAATACCATTTGGGGAAAAGAAACACTTCCTGAAATATCTCAAAAAATCCTTGGACATATTTTTCTTCGAGATGCGTAAGTCTCCCTATCCCTTCTAATAACAAAGATATCACAGCAAAATTCTTAATAAAAAATTAATTTTTAATATAAATTTTAAATTTTTAGTATAAATTTTCAATTTTTTTGGTAGTTCCTATAATAGGATAGAAGCAAGGTGTGAAGGAAACTCGCTCACCATTGAGATATGAGCAGTGGGATGATAAATAAAATAACAATATGGATTTATCACAGTTGTTGTCTGGGCTTCATCTCCCAAGACACTCTGTGTGCCATGAGGCAGGTGACTGTGCCTTGGAGCTTGGTCTCCAGCACCTAAATGGAATTCTGGTGGCTGTCAGCTCTCAGTACCACAGCAGAAGGTAGCCAGATGCAAATGCCAACTTTGGAGGTGCTGTGCTGCATCAGAAAGAAAAATTAAGTAAAGAAAACATTTCAGACAAACTGAAAAAATAAAAAACCCTTTTTTAAAGTTTTTTTTATAGGAGTTTCCTTTTGGTTTTCCTGAAAATTTATTTTAAAAAATTACTTTCACTGCAGAGAAATGTTCAGTTTTGGGGATACAACACTTTTTCTTTATGGGGCTACTCAGGAAAGCATTTCTGTCTGGCTCTTAAAATGCTATTTATCTCAAAAATGTACTTGTGTCTCTGGTACATGAGAAGTCCAGTAACATGGCTTAGGCAGCACAGTTATTTGTTACCATCCCTGCAGCAGAAGAAAGATGCTTTTATGAATTTTAGCTGACATGAACTTTACTCATGAGAAGCCCAAGATCAGACTGAAAAACTGCTAGCAAATTTCATTAGAATGGGAAGGTGGCTAGATGTTCTTTCTTGATTTTTATGATAAATGTGGGTTTATGTCGTGGGGTTTTTTATTTTATTTTAGTATAAACCACAAGCTTTGCCTGGCTAAACTCAACTTCAGTGAGATCAGCCACCTCTGTCTCTCAGGGAAAAAACCCCAAACCAATTCCACTCTCTAGATCTAACTAGGAGGACCCAATCAAGGGCTAATATTAAATTCAACTTTCCACCACCAGGCAAGCAAAAATCAACACAGCTGTGCCATGAAAAACACCTCAGTTGTGAAGGCCAAGTTCACCTCTGTGTGGACAGTAACTCATCTTCCTGTGACTGTCAAAGGTTCCAGCAGAACATGTGGCTGAAGCCCAGTTTTAAGATGCATCATCAGGGTAATTTGTAACATGTATGTAGTGTTTACCAGAGCACAAATATATAAAAGATAAAGCATGCATACAGAAGATAAAACCCACAGACAATTATTTCAGCTGGGCTGCCTGAAAGCTAAACATTTGCAAAGAGATATATGGTAAAGCCAGTAATTTCAGACCACAGTAAATGAAAATTGGATTTATAGGTTTAGAATTGCCATCTCTCATCCCATTGTATTGACTTTTATGGGTGTAAGGAGCAGGTACTGGAGCTGATGCAGCCTCAGCAGTTCATTGGCAAACATGAAAAACCACAGGTGACATGGAAGGAAATTGCAGTAATTGCCAGAGGGAAAGGTGAGACAGGTGATGGTGATCATTTGATGTGTTTTCTGGGGAGGAGTGGTTTTGCTTTCTCTTTCCCCCTTTCCCTTCCAACTCTCTACTTCTGATGGCAGAAGACATACTGAATTTTAAAAAATAAATGTTGACCAACAAGCTTAGCACAAGACAGAGAAAGGTGGCCTTGGGTGCACAGTGACCCTTCGGCCGTGATCCAGGCTCTGGCTCCACAGGTGAGCACTCCCTGCTAGCAGCAGGAACATGGACACCTGATCTTTTCATCAGCTGCCATTACTTTCTCCTTTTAGGAAAATCAGCTTTTCTTCAGGGAACGTGGGGCCAGCTGCTGCTGGTGAAGTGTTTGCAGGATGCAGACAGTGAAGTCTGGGGCCGTTTTGTGCCAGTATTTCCCTGTTGCTCAAGCTCATGAACAAGCTCCAGTTGGGTTACTTGCACTTCTTGGACCAGGTATTCTGTGTAGCAGCCCAGGTGCCACACAGATGGTGAGTTTGATCTTTTAATGTGAGCTTTTATAACCCTGATGGTATTTTTAGAGCTGTTGTCTTACCTCTGATCTCAGGAGGATGTTATTTTATCTCTTCTTTAGGACTGGGAAAAATGCAAAGTCAGTGCAATGTGCTTTCATTCTTGTGCCTTGTAAGAGAGATTGTAGAGAATAGTTTTCAAGAGGACTTTAGCTCTTATTCCTTGTGTGTACTCTACTCAGGCTTTTTATAGAGGATACACTTTATTTTCTTTTGCATTTACACATTGGGACAGCTCCAAGGCCATTAAGGATGTTTTTAACTCCAGAGTGATTGAGGTATTTTTCATCTATGTTGAATACTGTGTCTTTTGTCTGAGAATCTGACTGATGTAGCTCTTTCTGCTTGGGAATATTAAATATACTTGGAAGCAGATAGGTTGTTATTAGCTGAAGTTTTTTCTCACCATTGCCATTAGATTTGCTAACTCTGAGGTTTTCAGCAAAGTCTGAGATCTTGGTCTTGCTCTTAAGGCTCTTAGATAATTTGATAATTGACTGATCTTTTTCGTACCAGTTTTATTTAGAAATGCGAAAGTTGAAATTTCTTAAATTTGAGAGGTCCTATAAGCATCTATGGACTTTGGAAAATCGCTTCTGGTCTCATGGACTTGTTTTCACTTAAGATATCATCAGCATATTTGAGTGGGATATTTTCTGCTGTCTGTCTGTAGGAATATTAAATGTGCCCAGAGCACAGGATAAATGCTTGCAAGTCTTCTATTGAACATGAATGAGAAAAAGAAATAATTGTAAATGAAAATATGCAAAACAAATTATGTTTCTCAATGCAACTGCAACCATACTTAACATCCAGCTATGCAGCAATCTCTTCCTCATTATGGAGAATAATCAATATATACAACATAAAGTCTAGAAGCAGTGAATTTAGTGATATACGATGAGGGATCTCATGAGTAGCCTTTTCTTTGCAAAGAACAGCTCTATGTCACTTTTGACAGTCTTTGTGTTATAAAGAACAAATTGGAAAAATCTGTGTGGAAGAAAGTGTCTTTGAAGTGCACAGCTCCAGTTTACTTTTTTTTTTCTTTTTGTTTGCAAGCTCAAAAACAAAATTCTAAATCATGCCATAATTTCCTCTTCTGTTACATAGGAAAAAAGAGTATTAAAGGTTATGAACTTTTTTGCTGTTAATTAAAGGAAGCAGACAGATATGGTCTGAGGCAGAATCCCCAGAAGTTCTGAGTTGACATATGTGTCTGTTTACAAGTTTATAGTTGGTCTCCACCTATGAAATGGGATGGCAAAGAACCCTAAAAGCAACCATCACCCCTCGGCTTTGTAGATAATTGGATCAGGCTCTGAACTGCACAGAACTGTAAATATAAAGCCTGGTAAATATAAAGGCCTGCAACTGGATCCAGGAAAGAAGTTGTACACAAAGTTCAGTGGGACTTAATTGTCAGCTTTGATCATGGGGTAGAGGCTACATTCTTTTTCTCCATCTCTTACATAAGTGCACTGTCAGAAACCTCTGTGCCTGTGTCTTGGAAGTGAGCAGGGTCTATTTTACTCTGCAGCTGGAGTGGAATTATTTCAGGAGAGCCTCTGGCCTGGTTTTTGGTTTAGCTCAAACAGACTCAACCCAGTGGCATTTCTCTGTATGTCTGCAACACAGCAGCTTCTGAACATCGCACCCAAATGCTTCTGAAACTTCAGGGCAAGTTTTAGGTTTGACCTTGATTTCACAGAAAAGTAATAAACGAAAATGGGAGGCAAGAGCAGCTGCTTCATTCTCTCAAATACAGCCACAGTTGGAGTGGTTTTGGATCAGAGACCTGGGTATGGTTCCTGTACAGCAGGGTAGAAATGCCACCTTCTCCTCACAGTTGTTGAGGATGGTGTTGCTCTGAGGGACTGCCTCCTACAAAAGTGTTGGTGATAGGAGATGGAGGGGCAAATGGGAGATGTGAGAAAGGGTGGAGGAGTCGTTTGTGTAGTGAGAATATCCTGGGAAAGAAAGACAACAGCTCAAACACCAGCAGGGACAGGAACAGCAAACAGGAGCAAGCACAGCTGAGGAAAGAGGCCTCTGTTACTGGGGACAGGTGGGTTCCAAAAAATGAAAATTTCTCTGGCCCCTGTGGATCAGAAAAAAGTGGAGATTGAGCTGCCAGGAAAGAGGGAACACTGGGGCAAAAACCTGCAGGATCCTGCTATGCCAGAGACCAGGAGGTGCTGCTGGGGGGACTCTCCTGGGGGGAGGGACAGGGCAAGCAAATGGGGAGAAATTTTGTATGTTAACTGGGAGGGGGAAAGAGACAGAGATGTGGAAGACACAGCACCTCTGGGGAGGGGGAAGGAGGCTTTACAATAAAAGTTGATTTGGACAGATGGGGAGTGTGGAGGAGAGGTTTGGGAGGAAGGCAAGAAACCTCTCTGGCATGCTGCAAGCTCAGCCTACAGAAGCTACAGAGTGTGTGACCCTCTTGTTAACTTCATTTCACAATGTTCCCTGCATGCTTTGTGTGGCTTCCAAGTAATGCATGACATCAGAAATCTTAATAAAAACCACCTGCTCGGTACATTTTATGTTCAACTCTGTTAAACTTTCCTAGTTCAAAATATCCAGTGCTATCTGGAACAGGAGGACAATTGCTTTTCTCTAAACTTGCTGAGCTTTGTTAAATGAGTTCTTTCCTTAAGGAGTAAAAATGTGAATTTATATGCTTTAGCTCCACATTTTGGAAAATCACCTTACAGCTGTTCAAGTTTGTAGGCTGATAAAACCATCTGTCAGAAAATTAATTTCTGATCCTCCTCTTCAACCTAGTCTACTTCCATCCATGTTCATGGCCTGTGCTTCAGGAATGAGGAGCTGACTGCTGTGCACCAGGGAAGTGTGGGGTGCAAATGGCCCTAGGTCTAGTGGGAGTTATGCTCAACACACCCCAGGAGAGCTCTTTAAGCTTCAGGTTGTCTGGACTCTTTCAAGTCAGACAAGAAGCAGTGTTTATACATCCCTCAGCACAAGGAAAGAGCTGGTGTGGGCCAGAGGTAATTAATATCAGCAGTTAAACCAGCTGTTCATTAAAAAAAAAAAAAAAGGATCATTAGGAATAATTGCTTAGCTTTCCACTTTTGTGATCCAAAAATTCTCAGGCTGTGATGTTCCTGTCTGTTGAATATTAGATTAGTATCTCTCAAGACAAAACAAAAGAAAAACCACTCTTCTCTGGCTGCTTTGCAAAGTTTGTTCCAGACTTTGTTTAGCTGTGACAGAGGTTCCCAACAGTCTCAGTACTAAAGAAATAGGTGTGGTGGCCTGTCTCTTTTTGAGGAGTCTGAGCTTTCATCCCAGAGTCCCAGCCAGCAGTCAGCTCCTTCCTGTGGCTCCCCTGCTCTCCAGCTCATCTGTCATTGGTGGCACTGAAGAACACTTCCCTGGAGGTAAATTTCTTGTTTTCAGTGAACACAGCCATTTGCAGGAGTTCTTGAACCTCTTTTTGATTTATCAAAAAAAAAGCCAGGCACACGGGCAGCTTCTGAAAACTTATTTTAGGACAAGGAAAGAGGTCATGACCCCGAGGCTCTGCTGTTTAAATCAGCAGAACTTCTCTGGAGTGTATGTAGGATTTAGGAAAGGGCCCAGGCTCAGCTGGTTGTGTCACAAATTTTCCAGAGTGCTTTTTCTGAACAAGCCAGAAAAAGATTTGCCTGAAGGGTTACATGAACATGGGGCAGATGAATAACTTTTTAACACAAAAGTTCTGGGGTTTCCTAAGGGACAAAAGGACTAACATGTGGGCACCAGAAGAGGCTGGAGGAGGGAAGGTGGCATGAGGTTGGCTTCTGTGCACCCTCAGTGGGATGTGCAGGGTCGGGGGGAAATTGGAAGATCTTCTGAGACCACTTGAAATCTGCTGCCAGAGCTCAGAGTCTCAGGCAGTGAAGTCCCTGTGCCAAGCTGGAAACATGGGACTCAGCCTGGAAGTAAGAAGTGGATGAGGACGAGTCTCCTATGGTTTCCCTTGAATTGCCTGAAGTGAGGTGACAGAGGAAGTCTTCTCCCTGATTAAGGATTTCTCATTCAAGTCTTTTGGGAAGAAATGGAGTAAATTCATCTTTAATTACACTAAACAGTTTATAATCAATAATGTTCTCCTTTGCTGTCTTCGTGCAAACGCTCAAGTCTTTGACTCTTTTGAGGATGGACTGTGAGGACATTACTAGATCTAGCGAAAAAAAAAGAGATTGTAAATAAATCTCTACACATAAAAGCCCCAGGCCTCTCTGGACACATACTTTTAAATCTATTTATTCACCTTTTCCCCTCTGTTTTCATATTTAGATAGGGATAGCTGTGGTGTAAAACAGAGCTATATATTTTTGTCTGTTAGGACATGAGAAAGGGCACAGTGCTCTCTGTTTCAGCAGCTGTTCTGAGGCCAGTGTGCTAACTGTATTTATTTATTAGTGGGTTGTTTTGGTTAGGCTATTTTTTCCCCTGGTGTATGTGCTGCTGCAATTGGTGGACATGCTTTCTTTTTCTTACATCAACAAAGAAATTGGCCCAAAATAATTTCATGGATTACTCCCTTTTGGCCTCTGAATTGTCCAGGTAAAGGTTTTTTCCTACGTGTTTCTTCCACATCATCTAGGTCTGAATGCATTCCCTTGGCATGTGAAATAGCAGGAATATATGTCATGTGTTTTCTGAGGACACGAGCCATAACCCTCAGAAATAATTTGCTTCTTCTTTAATCCAGAAGCCATTGAAGAAATTAAATCTGGATGAATGATGAAAATATATTGCAGTTAGAGAACAACTGTAGATTCTTTTTGACAGCAACTGTGGTTTCTAATGCTTCCTTAATTTTCACTTACACATATCTGAAGTTGTGATTAATCCAACGAAATATTCAAAATTGCCCAAGTAAATCTGACTTTCCTAAACGGGATTTATCTTAAAGCCTCATAAAGCACTCTGACAATCAGATCCAAACTTTCTTTTGTGATGCAGATAAGCATCACATATGTAATCTTCACGTTTCCAGGAGGTCTGGAGGAAGAATTTTCATCCACTGGAAAACAGCATCTTTCTCTGCAGGGGCTTATTCATACCAAGAACAACTGTATTTTGTGCAAACAATAACAAAAATGTGTTTCTTGCCTGTGGATTAAGAAAAATCTTGAGATGAAGACCGGCTTCCCTGCTCCCTTCCTGTTCAAATTGTGAAATTGGCCTGAAAAACAGGGTTTTTTTCTTTCCTTTTTCTGAGCCATTCTGATGCTCTGTGGTGTAATGGGCTTTCCCTAAAAAACAGAAGCTGTGAAATGCTGGTTCTCTCTATTCCAGCTGTTCAGGAATAAAGATAAAACAAATGTCATGAATATCACAATAAATCCTGAAAGCTGCACAAACAATGGGAGGGGAAGAGTGATCAGAAGCTGTGCAGCAATGCACAGATGGAAAAAAATACCCTGGGGGCTCCTGCAGCTTTTGGTGACTTTTCCTTTGGAGCTTTTCCTGGCACTGGGTGGAGGGAGAAGGGAGAAGGAAATTCACCCTACAACCACAGGGTATTACCTGCCTCACCCTGCTTTTAGGTCTCCAGAGGTAAAACGGGGGAGAAAAACACCAATTAGCATAGGTGAATATCTACCAGATACTAGTGAATGTTAAAATTATGAAATTATGATAATTATTCAAGAATGGGCATAATAGGTCCTAAAATTCCTCATGAATCTTGTAGCCATGTCTTTGTTCTGGGTTTAAGTTTGTCACAGCAAGTGATCTTCCACTTGCCATGGGTTTTTAGTGACAATAACTGGGGCTCTGCTTCCCCTGTGTTTGTTCATAACAGGTTTGTTGCATAAACACTTTTATTTTTAAAGAGGACGAGCATCCACAGAAACATTTCAGAGACAATAGAATCTGAGGTTCTAAATACATTCTTGTGACCTTATTAAGATGAAGAGAATTTTAGCTTGAGAAGAGGAAGGAAGGCAGGAGGAAGGCAGGAGCCTCCCCTGAAATGGAGAATGTAANCTGGAGGGAGGATTGGCTGTGGGAGAGATAAAGAAAAAACTGCCCAATGGACAGAAGAAAACTGTCCCAGCTCTGACAGATGGGGATAGAATGCACACCCAGCCTAAGATAACAAAGATGCAGGGACACAGGTGATGTTGTGCTACCACCCAAAGCACACACACACGTGCACCCCTGCCATCCTTAGGCTGAATTTTGACTGAAATGGTTTTTTTGGCATGTCATCACACCAGAGACAGGTTTTGGTATGCAGGGATTTTATCTTGCCCTTGTCATTCTTTTGCATACACAGGGCAAGCACACCACACTGAGAAACAACGTTGAAAGCTGGAAGTTATTTTAATTCAGTGAGAGACACTGATGGAGAGGAAGGCAAATGGAAATAAGGCCCAGAGAACTATAGGGAACTGTTCTTCCTATTCTTGTCCATTCCATTGAAGCTCATTTTCCCTAAATGCTGAATTGCATCTTCAGCCAGAATATTTGAACTCTGTTTCACTGACATCAGCCTTGTCCCGGTGCCCTGACTCAGGAAAGCTTGGGGTCTGGCTCACTGTTATATCCCAGCTCTCAATTTAACAGAGACTTTTCCTCTTCTAAAATTTCCTTTACTTAAAATTTACTTGTTGGTGTGAAGATGCTTTGGAAAGAAGGGCTTCTGACAGACCTTGAGTCTGCTGCCCAATTAGTTCTCTTTTTAAGGGAGCTTTACAAATTTTAATTACAATGTTTCTGTAAAATCCTTGAAGTATTATTTCATGCATTTTCTTACTTTTCAAGAGGAAGGAGTAGCTGTGGCTCAACCACAAAACCAAAGATATTTGTTTAAAAAACAGATTTGCTGCAATCCATATCCACATTCAATGAGTATGCAATGTGTTTTCTAGCCTGTTTGCAAGGTTGGTGATGTGTGATGGAAGCTCAAGCTGTAAATGAAATTCATTCCTAAAAGAGTAGGTGACAAGGCAGTGTAAGATTTAATTCCCATTGCATGAATCACTTCATTTGCACATGTCTCTTTGCACTTGATTGGACATACTGATACTTTAAATGCATTACAAATTTAATCAAAAGCATTAAATAAGACACACAACATTGAAATTACATCCAGGAAAACATCTGGGACTAGGGAGGGAGAATTATTCTTGCATAAAAACTAAAGATTCTATACTTTCATAAATTAATTGAATAAACAGAGGCATATTGAAGCTCCTCAGGAGATTATGTAGAAGGTCAACCCATGGCATTTCCCAGATTGCAAATCCATGCATTGATCTGAAAAGGCTTTTGTATTTAAATAACTCCTAGGGTGACTCCATTGGACTTTTTCCTCTGCAGTCTGTTAATGGTGCTGAAATGAGATCAAGAGGACTCTTCCCATGTGCAAAGCTGTTCAGAGTTGTGTTATCAACTTTGGGGGGCTGAAGGTTCAGTCCTGCAAAGTTCATTCCCACAGATAAATCCATCTTAGCCCTTGAGGAACTCCAGCTCAGAAAGGAACAAGGCCTTGAGGTGAGGTTGATAATAAAGTGATTGTTTTACTGTCCAGATAAAATCCCCTGAAGGTATCTGAAGCTGTGTTCTTTAACTTCCTGCACAGCACACAATCTTCCTCATGTTTACAAATTGTATTCTCTCCTCTTGAAACCAAACACCAAACACTTCTTCTTCCTCTCCAGATTTGCTCCATATGGAAAACATCACAGCCTAGGACAAAAGCAAAAAAGATTAGAAGATAGAAAATTTGAAAATTCTATTTAGGTGACTAGATAATTTCAAATATTTCAGAAAGGGCCCTTTCTACCACCCGCACTATGTTACAGCTACTTCTCTACTGATTTTTTTTCTCACAACAATTTTAAATAGTGAATGAAAAGATTTAAATAAATCAGAGAAGCCTAATGAATATATATAATTTTCTTTCTTATTGTGTGTGGAATCTGCACAGTCACATTTATGTGTTAGGATACCATTAGAACAAAATTTTTAAGGTGAAAACATCAAAAATCTCATCTTTGACATTGTTTAATGAAATCCCAGGTGTGCAGTGCATGTTGAAAGAAATAATTTGACAAGTTTATATGAAAAAAAGGTAGTGAGTTTACTTGCAGCAGATCTGATAAGAATTTTCATTCATTGCTTATGGAGCAGCTTATCATACTGTAAGAGATATATAAAACGTAAATATTCCTGAGTAACTTCTTGAACTCTTAAAAAAAAAAAAAAAACAAAAAAACAACCAAGATGTCTGCCAAAAGATTGGTCTTAAATTCTTATGCTAGAGGGCTTTTCTTGACCTTTTCCACTCTTAGCTGAGGTGTCAATACTGAGGTCTAAATAAGGAGGTACTGAACAGTTCTAAATCAGTAGTGAGGCAAGTAACATCAGGAATTTCACTTTCTGCTTAAGGATGACCAAATAATTTTGACTGAAAATGTCCAAACATATTCAGCCTGAGGCATAGCCTGAGCCTGGAGAACTTGAGTCTTAGTGGCTTCAGTTTTTTATGAGTTTCCTGGACTTCAAACAAGACCATATAAATCGGAAGTATTATGCAATCTTAATAATAGTTTATGTTACCAATTTGCTCACAACAAACCAGTCAGCATAACTGAAATTCCTAGGTGTACTGTGGTTATTAAAAATTAGTGTTCTGTGACTTGCTGCTGGACTTCCAGCATAAATTTATTGAAAAAAAAAAAAAAAAGTAATGCTTTTGCTCTTTAAACTTGATTCTCTTCAATTTTTTCCTAACCTTAATGGATCATATATTGCAAAAAAAGTTTTAATTGTACTTGGCTTCTTATTTCATCCCTGTAAGTGATTGCTTTAAGTGATGGTTTCTGTAAACTTTAAATAAAATCATAGATTCATGGAATTGCTTGGGATGGGAAGGGACCTTAAAGATCATCTCATTCCAGCTCTCCTGACATGGACAGGGACATTTTCACTGTCCCAGGCTCCTCAGAGCCACATCCAGCCTGGCCTTGAACACTTCCAGGGATTAGCCAAGATGAAACCAATGAACAGAAACTGGTTTTTTACCCAGGTGAGATGACATTGCTCTGGTTGTATAAAAGCTGTGGGAAACTGGCCCTGGTAGCTGCTGTGAATAATTCAGGGTTATAATCTGTAGAATTTACTACCTACAGGCACCAGTCTCTAGTGCCTTTTTTTTTAATTCTGAGGATGCAAACGGAATTCCCCAATAAATCAACCACTGAGATGAAGCTTTTCTTCTGAAAAAAAATTTCTGAATTAGCCAAAAGAGGCCTCAGGCCCAGACAACTGGAAAAGTGAAATAATTGCTGCTCCAGCAGTAGCAGGGCCTGGGTTTGGCTTGATGCTCTTGCATCTAACTCAGAATGGTTCTGAGTTGGTCCCATGGGCTGACACTGAGGTACCAAATGAGTGCTTACTGCTCTTTGTATCAGGGGTGCATTTGTCCTACAGCTAAATTAAGTATAGTCAGCCTGTGTTAAAAGAGCAGTGAAAGAAGTTTATTGGATTTTTAGCTGTTTGGCAGATGAATTCAAGCTCAGATTCTCCCACAGGCTTGGAATTGTGCTGAGAGCTCAGTTTAAATGACAGATTTCACTGCTGTAGATTGGGGTAACCAAGCTAGGCTAAGCACCCCCAAAAAAGGAGTTCCTTCAGCAAGGACAGATATGAAGCACATCCCTGTACAGCACGACTGAAGTCGTGGAAAGCTTTTCTTTTGGAGAATTGATGAAGTATCCATGACTCAGAGGCTACTCAGGAAATATAGTTTTAGCCCTAAGCACTGTATGCTCAGCTGCTGTACTTTGCTTTCTTGTTTTCTACAGTTCCCACGAGCTATCACAGTTTTTCTTTTTCCCTTCATCTTCTGTTCAGTAGGGATATTCTGGGTCTTTTCTTGAACTTACCTGCTGTAAGAACAGTGTTCAAGGCAACTTTAGGAAACTTTGATATGGTCCTTTTTTAATAAATTAGTAATGTTAACATGCTACACTTTCTAAATTCATTTTCAAGACTCTAATTTTCACAAAGAGTAAATAAAATTCAGTGAGGCATTTCTGAATATCAGGAGTTCTGAAATAATTTCCAGGTTCTGCTACTGCTCTGCTGTGAGCCACTGAGGCAGGTGTCTGCTGTCACAGCTCTCTCACTGTGGATAACAGCTGTGTTCAAATACCTGCAAATCTAGATGAGAAGTATCATACTCAGGATAAAATGTGGCACAGCAAGAACGTGCTGCAATGTTTTATAAACAATTCTGAAATGTTTGAAAGGTAGTGCTTGTAGTTCTGGGAATGTGTTTTTACTACATACTTACTCTGGGTTCTTCCTTATTTTTTTTATAGACCCTATTTTGCTCTGAGTTTTGCTGACGTCTCCCATGTGTTTCAGGACAGTTGGGGCATGTCTCACTTTTTATATTCACAGCCTGCTCATGAATCAAAATAAAGAGATGGAGCTACTGTCACAAAGCCCCAGCATTTATATCAGAGGTTGATGACATTCTCAACCAATATACAGTAACATTTTGTAAATCACTTCCCCCTGGGTGATGACAAATTTCAGGGATTAAAAGTTAATACAAGGTGTATAATTCCATTTCCAGTCTTGCAATTCATACTATAATAATAATAATAGACTGATTATTCTTTTAATTTTAAGCTTCTTGGCCTATTTCTGAGTGGTGCTGGCTATCCACTGCTTCCAAGGAAATCAGAGGTGTGCATGCCCATTCCCTCTCTGCACTAAATGTCTGGAGCACCACGCTTTGTGTGGTAGCTGTATATTGACTAAAAGTTACAACAGCAAGTATGATGAGCTGGTCTATGCATTTTGTTTTATTCCAATTAGGATAATTTGAATCATTTATTTAATGCAGACTTCTCTGTTAAGTGGCTGAACTGCCTATCACTGTCTATAAAATTTGGCAGAATAACCATGACTGTATTTTATTCTGTTCCTGGGTGTTTTCAGAATTGAAAGCAGATGCAGTCTATGCAATTAGGCCTGAATTCACAGAATCATAGAACAGCCTGGGTTGGAAGGGACCCTAAAGATCATCTCATTCCAACTCTGCCATGGCCAGGGACACCTTCCACTGTCCCAGGGTGCTCAGAGCCCATCCAACCTGGCCTTGGACTCTGCCAGGGAGGAGACAGCCCCATCTTCTCTGAATAACCAGTTCCTGTGCCTCATTATCCTCACAGTAAAGAATTTCTTCCTAATACCCAATCTAAACCCACCCTCTGTCAGTTTGAAGCCATTCCCCCTTGTCCTGTCACTCCATTTTGGAGAAATTCCCACTTTTATCTTTTTTGTAGGCTCCTTCCAGGTACTGGAAGGCCACTATTGAGGCCTGTCTTATTTGTGGTACTTCTGGGTGAATCTTTGTAGAAGAGAACAAATTTCTTACGTTCTTTCCTAAATTGCACCCCCTGTGTGGTATTGCAAAATTTTGTCTGCAAATTACCAACAAAAATGAGATTTTATAGTCATGGCTAGAAAACTGTTGTCATGCAAGACACTGGCTTACCAAGAGTGACTAGAATTTTACTTCCAAAGGCTTGACTTTATCCCTTTCAGAACTGGTGTTTGAATAGCAGAGTTTTTAACTTTGGAGTTGAACTTTCCCTTAGAATACAGCAGACCTGGCTTCCACATGTGTCATGCATACCCATTTTACTTTGTTTAAATCTGGTCTAAGTTTGGGGAAGTGTTTAGAAGCAGATAAAAATCAATCAAGTTCTGCACAGATTTAGTTTTCATTGCTCAGGCAAATTCTCTGCTGAGACATACTGCTGTGGGAGTTTTAGAAAACCACAAGAAGAGTCATCTGAACTCATCACTGTGTTTCTTTGTAGGAAGTACTGATGTATGTGATAATTCAAAGTTTACTATCCACAGAAGTGGATAGAAGGTAAAGTGTTTTTCAGTTTGTACATAGAAATGATCTTCCTTGCATGTGTCGCTTGAGAGTTTAGTTAAAATAATGAAAAATCAATTCTGTGAAGGGAAATAAGATTATCCTTTCAAATAAGAGCTGGAGGAAAGGTTCTACACTAAAGTGTCATGTGTTATTTGATGACAGAGCATTTTCAAGGTTTTAGTTTTGGGGATTTTTTAGTAATCTTCAAAGAGCCTTGATATTTTTCCTGTAATTTAATCAATTTCTGCACAGAGTAAGTGTCAGAATCTGAAAGGACTGCTGGGAATTTGGGTAAGCAAGGCACAGGTGAGGGGCTCTGGACCTGCTGAGTCTTTAAGCAGAAAAATATATACAAACTGGAGCTGTAGAGAAACAGCAAAAATATTATTGAAATCATAACCTCTTGTGCCATTTAGAATTAATCTTATTGAACAACCTGGTGCCCTTTCAGTTGAACTACAGCACTGGCCAAATTTCAAATCTGTGTCCTACCTTACAGGTTTGTTTAAGTCTAAACCTGTGACTCACCTGTAACTTTTAACAGATCCCACTGTGGCTCTTTTGTGCGAACAGAAGGAGATCCTGGCACTGCACCTTGGCTATGTTGTTTGTGGAGGTGCTCTGAAAATTTGAGTTGAGTTGGAAAGGCCAGGAATTCTCACTTTTTTCCAAGTCTGGCCAAATTATTTTCCAGGGTGGAGAACAGAGTATATTTTATTGTAGCAAGGAGAGGTAGTATTGCCTAGATTAATACCTTACCTTCCTTTATGAAATAAGTTTAGCAGAGCTGCAGACTCCTGATGGTTCATATCCAGGAAGGAGCCTCCCTCTAGCTGAGTCCTTGGGAGCTGCACTAACCTTTGTCTGCTGAAGACAGCTATTTGCACATCTGACATGCCTTTAAAATGCCAATCAGCACATTTTTTTGTAGCTTTTTAATGTCCACAGAAGTTCAGGGGGAATGAATGACCCTATTTGTAATTCTGGTTGGGGTTGATCTCATTCAGCTGAAGGAGCATAACCTGCAGCTCCTGTTGTTTCCAGAAATTCAGACCATCCATTTTGCAGTCAAAACCAGATGATACCCCTTGGAATGATGCTTGCTTGGAGTGCTGGTTGCACTGTGGCAGCTTGTGTGCTGCTCTTGCACTCTTCCATGCACCAGCACTGGTGGGATGACAGCACTGGCACCGTGATGCTGCAAACAGCTCAGGCACAGCCTGTGCACCGAGGCTTTGGTCCTCTCACCGTGATGCCTTCAGCCCACAGCTGTGCTTAATGTGAGTTATGTGGAGGGAGAAGCCCAGGTTCAGTCTCCACAGCATCTTCTGGGCAGTGAGAGCCCAGATTAGGACGTGCAGGAGCTCAGGGGTGGCGTTTGCTCTCTGGTGTTTTGTCAGGGCGCACATTTGCAAAAGAACAGGGAAATCTCCTGCTCTGGGCTCAGACGCTGAATCAACGGTGCCTATTGAACTTTCACTGAATATTAACTTCTACTGCACTTGGCAAACACACTTAGCAAAAGGTGATCGTGCCAGCCCCAGGTATTGATTGTGAGGTAGAGCTGCTGCAGTTACCTCTGCCAGTTCTGCCTGAGGGCGATGCCAGGTGGGTGCCCTGATAGCTTCTCAGTGTCATGGTGATGAGGACTTGTGGACTGTTCTTTGCCTGATGTCAGCTGGTTCCATTTGCCTTGTGAGATAAAGCCATCTTTTCCTGCTCTGGTGGTAATTGTTAGCAACTTACTATTGAATCTGGTTTATGTTGTGCTTTTCTTTTTTTTTTGTGTTTGAACTATTCTACAATGCCGATTAGATTAAAGGTCAAGTTTGGCAGTCTCTCTCCATAAACTCTAGAGTAAGCCTTTCTGATATCAAAGGGATTGTTTGGATGGAACTAGTGGGAGAATTGGCTCCTGTACTCTTGCTCAAGATAAGTCAAAAGGTTGAAGTCCACCTAAAGATTCATGTTATCATCAGAAATGCAAATAAAGGAGATGGGAGTCACGAGGCTGGATGAGGGATGATGGGTCAGCATCTTGGGCACTCCCAGATGATGGCATGTGGAAATCCCCAAGGGAACTTTCAGGCATTGGATCTAGGGCTACCATAAATTCCTTAATTCAGAGCACTCTCTGCAGTGAATGGGATCACAGCAGTGTGAAGTTTTATTGAGATATTTCTTGTCCTCCAGGCTGAAGAGGGCAGGTGAGACATCCTTTGTTTGTACCCAAATTTGCCATGCAAATCGTGTACTCTTTTCCCCTGAAGTAATTCCTTTGACTGCAGTCCACTAATTTACATTTTAGCATCACTGAGCATCCAGTGTCCCCTTTCATGGCATTGCTTTCTTGAAGAGTATTAACTCTGCAATATCAGAGATGCAATTAATTAATTAATTAGACCGTACCTACATAATGCAATAATAGTAGCCATCTACTACTATATGCTATATAGTATAGCCATATACTACTGATTATTCTTCTTCTCAAAGAAGCTGTGCCTTGGAATGAGTAGATGTGCATTTTTTGAAGTTTGCAGAGGTGTATTTTTGAATGACAGGGCACTTCAGAGTTCTAGTTTGCATGACTCTGCTTTGCTGTGATCAGGACTTCGAGGAGCAGGGAAGCAACCTTTGAAAGCTGGTTCGCTTGGACAGCTGGCAATAAAAGGCTGTGTGTCAGTGAGCATTATGGACCTGATAAGAGTCTGTGACTTGAGCTATATGAAAAAGTGAAATGAACTCACGCTCCTACTGATCATGACGTGCAAGGTCAGGACAAACTGCTGAAATATTGGATTGCAAATACGCTCTTGGCAGTAAAAGTCCCGACTCAGTACAGCTTGATCATTATAGGGAAGCACAGAGCTGTGCAATAAAACCAACACTGTGTTTGAAATTAAATGCAAAGGAAGGGTTATAAATCTGAAGGAAGTTTAAAAGTGATTTTTTGCTTATGTTTTTTCTTGGTGTTCTGTAGTTCTCATTCCTGTGCCTTTTTAATTGTGCACTTCACTTCAGGAATGGTCACAGCTGAGGAAGGGGGTCCAGCTGAAGCCCAAAAGATCAATGAAAGGGATGGAGAGGCAATTCCCTTTTCTTTTTTGTGTGTGTGTTGGTGACTTTTTTCAATACAAATGATGAATGTGAAAGTAATAAAGACTGAGAAGATAAAAAGCTGGGGTTTGAGAGAAAGAGCTACTTCCTACAAGGACACCAAACCCATGAATGTGCTGTCAGTGAAACTGCTGGAAGCAAAGAATGGAATAGAAGTAAGTTGGGGTGTTTTTTTGTGAAGCTGCAGGATGACAAAAGCAGGACAGTGGACTTAAAACTGGAAAAAGGAAATAAAAGCAAGCCAGGGGTTAGGTTATATCCTGTCCATAAATTTCATGTGTTCTTATAGCCATTTCTAAATGCTTTTAACTCCAGTAAAATGATGGTCCAAAGGACTGAAGACTTTTCCACTTAAATGGAAACTTCACTGAGCTTTGGTATGAATTCTTCCTGAATGACTAATCATATTTGATCATTTCATTAGACTCCAAGAGGAAGCAAAAACGGTGGGTCTGTTTGTCCTCTCATCTACAAAAGATGGTGGCCTTATCATGTTTCAGTGGCCAGCCTAGAACTGATTTATGCTCTCAGGTATGTGAATGAAAGGCACTGGCTTTGCTGCTGTTCCTCTAGTTCCTGGATGCTTGCTGCTTTCCTACTGGATGCCAAAAATGGAAGACTTGATTAGTAGTGACTGTACAGATAGCTGAAGAAATTACAATTAAAAAAAAGGGAGTGACAGGTCTAACCAGGCTTGGGACACAGAGCAGCAGAGCTCCCTCAATTTAGGACTCGAATGGCCCAGGGTGGAATTTGTTCTTTTTTTACCCCACAATGCTATGTGTCAAAAGGACATTAAAAAAGGAAATAAAGCAGAGGAAAACCAAATAAACTTAATTCCCAACCCTCTTTAGGCACAGCTGCAGCAGTCCTTGTGCACTAATGTTAACTGGTTTGCATGTGGCTGCAGGCACTTCACCTCTCCCATGTGCTCTTTAAGAATGAAAATTTGAGTTGGCTTTGCTGGGAGATGGACTCCCAGCTCCAGGAAGGAGGCTTGATGTTCTCCCAGCCCAAAGGTTAAGGCTCTAATCCATCCCCTGGAGCTAAAAACAAGGTGGTGCTAAACCTTTCCCACTCCTTACAGAACATAATTGTTAGGATATTTTGAAATGAGTAAAGGTTACAGTTAAAGGCTTCCATTCACACATCTTCCCTATTGGCTTAGTTGCTGCCATTGTTCTGATTTTGAGATCACGAAGATTCTGTAAAATCATCTTATTTGTCATGACACTACTGCTATTCACAGCTTGGGGAAACACCATCCTCCTCCTCCCCCTCCTCCCCTTTGGCATGGTTAGAGCAGTTACTGAACTTGAACTCACTGCCAATCCTTCATCAAAATCCATCCAGGGTGCTAAAAGTGCCTCAGCTACCAACAAAGGGCAAACATTGCATGAATATGTGTATATATATTATATTATATGTGTTTATATTCCATTGCACGAATATGTGTGCACACAAATCTTCCCCTTGTGTTCCCTATGTCTGTTACTTTGACTGAAAACCAGATTTATGAGGTCAATTGAAAGAAATTACAGAAGAAATTGCTTTATTCTTACGTTATCATGCTGGTTTTCTGAGCACCTCTGGACTAGATCTTTATGTAAGAGCTGTTCTTTCTTGCTCATCTGTTCAGGTTTTCTCTGTTATGCCACAGCAGAAAGGATACAAAGAAAGTTCTTGATTTGCTTAACTGAATCAAAATCAAGTGTGGTTTGGCCACGTTCATTTTAGGTCTCCATTATCATGATGTGCCTGGCCTTTTTACTTAGCTAAATTGCTCTGTGGTTTGAGTGGTGAGGAAAGAGTCCTGATGTGTTTGTACCATCCAGCTTTTCAACACCATCCTCTACATTTCTTGTAAGAGCACACTTGGAAAGAAAAATCCCTTAGTGCCACGTGCATAGATTTTAGGCACATTTTTCCAGGAGCAGGCACCTTAACAGAGCAGGAGCTGAAGATTTTTTGTCTTCTTGAAGAACTGTTTGCAGCTTCAAAGTATAGTTTTATTGAATATTTAATGTAACCCTATATAGCTGTTAGTTGTTTATACAAGAAGATAGAACTAGGTAATTTAAGTCAAAATTGTGGAAAGCTGAGCCAAAATATTTGCATAACTTGCAGCTCTAAATCTTCTTGTCTCAAGGCTATCTTCAAGCAGAAGCCATAAAGCTCAATCCCATAGTTTTTACTGATTATATAGCTCATGGATTTTCCAGCCTGATAATTACTGAATTCAATGTGCCTACCAAGCTCCTATGGCCCACTTCTTACACAGGTAACATTAGCAGATTTTTAATTAGCTGGACTGAACCATTAAGGACATTTCCTAGCCTGTGGAATAAAGCTTGTGAGCCAACCCTGTGAGCCAGACAGTTAAGTCACTGGTGTGTGTGGGGTTCCAAACCCATCTTTGAGCCCAAACCCCTGTGCCTGGGAAGGAAAGAGCCCACAGTAAGGCTGCAAGGGAATATCAAAGCTCCTGAGTCCTCAGGCCTGACCTCTCATTGGGAAGGCAGCAGCAGGAGATAAAAACCTACCAGGCAGTTTAATCAGTAGCTCAGCAGTCCCCAAATCCCCCAGCTTTGTGTATCAAACCCAAAATGACACTCTGGTAAAAGGCTCGCTCCTAACAAGACAAAACTTTCGTTGCACTTCTCCCACGCACCCATCCTGCCTTTTGATGGGTTTGTTAGAAGATGGAGCGTAATTCTAAACATAAAAAGACAGTTAAAGTTTTGGAAAATAGGTTGAGTTCCACTCTACAGTTCTGACAAAGAAAAATCAGACCTTAATTTCTCTTGGATTTTAGCAGGGGGCTTTGCTAGTTGGGGAATACACTGACACAGAAACAGCCATGAGTCTCTGTATAAAATTGCCTTTTAGGCATAATTCACCACTGTTTTTTGAAAGATGTGTTTTAAATACTCTGAGGTTTAGTCAAAATAGCGGAAAACTTGAATATATGTATCCTTATTGGTCTAAGAACAAGAAATTTCAATCTAAGACAGCACAGATAACATGATATCTTTAATTGAAACAAGAATATTAATCTAATCTTTATGTAGTAATACATCCAGAAGCAGAACTTCTGGGCCTGTCAGCTTGAACTTTACAAAATATTCTTGTTTCAATAAGAAGTATCACAGTATCTACCTTGTCTACTTAAATGCATGTTTTAAATGATGGATTAGTGGCTATTTTGGGTGCATTTTTACTGTGTTATTATCTTGAGTCTCACTTAACTCACACAACTGTTTTCAAAGCTATAAACCTGTACTCTTGTACTCTTTATATGCCAAACTCAATCATGATCTGTTTTTTTCTCTATGCTTTAGTCACACTTGCAAATAGTTTACACAGTCCCAGAGTGTTGTATTGATGTTTTCTTGATTTGGTTTTATTATATTTTACTTTATTTTTGTCAGCAAGAGAAAATACTTTCGAGAAAAGAGGACAGCTTTTGATGCATTTTATGCAGAAAGACCAGGGAAAAATAACTAAGAGCTTCCATAAAATGATTGTTTCTGGAAATGTGATATCTGTGGAGACACCACAATCATTTCAGTGTAGAGGAAGGATTGTGTTAGCAATGACTGCCTCTATCAAACGCTGCATGATTGATAACATTTGTGGATCCCAATCCTTTAATTGTAGTTTTTGATTGTATGATTGATCGAAAGCTTTTGGTTTTTGAGACTAGGAGTAAAACAGGAGTAACTGTGGCAGAAGGGAATCCTTGCCTAGTACCCTGATCCTTTATATGGTGATATTCCCAGGGATCAGGCCTTGAAGGGCACTTAGATGCTTAAATGCAGTTCCTGACCTTTGATCCCCACTGAAGTAAGGGTGTTGCCTACTGCTCAGAAATGTATTGAAACCAGCAGATTTCTCCCTGAAAATCTAGCTGAGAAATGTTAGATGTGCAGGTCAACACTTAATTTTTGCCACTTGGTAGGGGAATGAGAAGTTAAATAGAGAACTTTTCCACCTGCACCAGTCTGGGTTCAGAGAGAGTTTGAAGAAAGGATGCAAACCCATCCCTGTTGCACTAACAAGGAAATCCTAAGCAGAACTACCTTGGTAGCTTTTCCCAAGGTTCCACCAGGGGAGTATTTTGGAACTGCTGCCAGGCCTGCCTAGGAGATGGGGGCTGTCCCAGAGATGTGCAGAGCAGAGCATCTCCCCTGCCAAGCCTGACCACTTTGTGGGCTGTGGCAGCTGGCTCTGGGCCTTCTGGGAAAATGAAGTTTGCAATGAGATTTCATCACTTCATGGCCACAAAAGGCATAATCCTGCTGGGGGAATAGCAGAAGGCTGCAAGATTTCACTGGGGCCTTTATAAGGTGCTTTGTTTTGTTTTTTTCATCAGATGTTTTTGGAGTGCTTCAGAAATCTGACATCTCCTCTGGAAAATACTGATAAGGTTTAAGAGCTGGTTTCCTGATAAAGAAATTAAAATTTACAATGTCTGAGTACATATTGTGTTGTCTAGGCTATTGATATGTGGTTGGACAAAGACAATAGGCAGATAGAGTTCCTCCCTTTCCCCACTTTTTCCCAAATTTCAGTTAAAATAGTAGCCCACTCTCTGGAAGCACAACTTCTCCAAGAGCCTTGTATGTCTGTAGAGCTCAGCACAGTGCACTCCTTTGCTTTTTGCAAATGGACTCTTGAAGTATTTATTTTTAGAAAACATTTAGAAAGGTTTAAAAGGTTTTAAGTAGCTTGAATAGCAAGAGATGTGTACATCCATAGCAGTACTTTCTGGTAAATTCTGAAGTAGAAATTCATCTTTGACACCTTCAGGAGGTGCTTTGACTTTGTGATATATCACAGAGTAAGCTCTGTAGGTTATCTGCACATATCCTGTGCAGGAGCCAGTGCTAGGAGACAACAAACAACTGAAACTGTCAGGAGTACAGGAAGCCAGCAGTAAAAATGAAACTACAGGAAAAAAACCTAGGAACAATCCTAAAGTTGCCATGTATGCCATAGATCTGTTAAGCACTGTGTGAGAGCTTGAACTGGAGCTAGGAAAAACCCAAAATGAATCAGATGAAGGGATGTCAGTGATCAGCTACAGCATCCCTGCTCAGCTGTCAAATGCTCCTGGTGGAGGAATGGGGTCTTAGCAGCTGAGCAAGGAGCCAAGGCTGGGAGGTGTAAGGAAAAACAGCATCTGCCACAGAATTGCTGCTTTTGTGGTTTCCATCCACGCTGCTCACTCTTGGGCTTTAGATGAGGAACCTTTTGGGGCCCCCCTGCATCTGTGGGAAGTGAGCAGCCCCTGCTGCAGCTGGACTTCTGTTTGGCAGCCTGAATGTCACACTGGGGAAGGGAGTCTGTAGGAGAAGCTGCTTCCACCTACATTTATCCTGGCTCCTTCCAGTTATCCATTCCTAGATAAATTCTCTCAAACCTGGTGCCAAAACTGTAAGGCGCTGGTCAGTTTTTGTAAGGCTGCCTGAATGACTCACCTCATTTCTCAGATTGCTGATAAAACAGGGGGGAATTTAAAAAAAAAAACCCCAAAATCTAGTAGGATTGAAAGCTTTTGGCAAGCTGAACTGTCATTTTGTAGGCACAATTACTTCTGGCTGAGGTGGGTCTGTGAAACACGAGGCTGATCTCATGCTGAGGTGTCTTGGGTTGGATTAGAGGGATTCAGGTTGATGAACAAAGTCCTGCCTGTAGGCATGAATGAAAACCTGGCCTCAGGCTCCCCAGTCCTGACTGCAGTAGTTCTTGTCTGTGAATGGAGGGCCATAATATGGCAGTTTGCTGGAAAGCAAAACAAAGGGCAAAAGGCTACTCTAGTCTTCCAGTGAGTGTCCAGAATTTAGAAAATTTAGGAGGGTAAGGAAAATAAATGGAGCTCCATGATCAGAGTTTGTAGGTTGTTGGTATAATGAATTATATATATTTTTATATATATGTACATATATACATATATATATACAGACACACACATTTTATATATATATATATACATGTTTTATGTAATATGTAATATATAATATATATTATGTATATTATGTATTTTATATATTTTATGTCTTTCTATATTTATATATATTTGGGACAGAGGTCCCAAAGCAGTAAATTCTTCAGCCACAGTGCTTAGAAATCCTGTCAGTTGCCTAAAGGAACTGGGATATGATACAAAGTAGTGAAGAAAAGACCATGGCTGAGAGACCTTAAAATCTACTTTGAGGGTGTGTTTAAAAACAAGGTTGTTTTTGGAACCAAAGCTAAACTTCAGGAATCTAGAATTAAAGGAACAGAGGTGGAGTGCAGGGAGAAGTTAGAGAAATGTTCAGTCCTGTGGTCAGGCTGACTTTGTCAACACCTTGTTTTCAACACAACTTTTGAGTAATTTGAGTCATTTATACAATTTGATATGTGCATACTTTGGAAGAGGAAACCATTTCTGGTGGTTCAAGTATTTGGTTAACTGCTATGAGCTAATAATTTTTTCCTATGTATGGCCTGATTCATTTTTTTTTCTGTGTTATCTTCCCTTAAATCTTCCCTTAAAATTTGAGTACAAAACCCAGTAGAGATCACAATAAGCATTGCACTGTGTCATCAGCTCTTACAGCACCAAAACCCCTAATGAAATAGAGGCAGTAAAGAAAGGGAACAGCATAATAATTTTGATCAGTGCTCCTTGTTTCTGTGACTGACCAGCAGGCCCACAAGAAAGTCCTTTAACCTGTCCTTCAACCTGCAGTGACAAGACAATTTTAATACTTCTACTGAATTTAATTTGGCTTAGTAAATTCCTATAAAGTGCTTTGATCAGTTTGTTTAAATACAAGGCATGACTGAAGCAAGGCCTGCTTTTGATTCTGTATTTTCTAGTACTGAGATGAATGCTGATAGAACAAAAAAAAAAAAAAAAAGAGGGATACAGGACATGCCTGTAAAAATGTTTTGCACATTCCCTGTATGCTTTATCTTCCTTATTTTTCCCCAAGGAAGGAAAAGTGTAATGGCAAAAAGTAGGATATTTAGCCAGTTTTTTACAGAGGAGAAAAGCAAAATTGCTGACTGAAAAGTAGGACAATTCTACCAAAAGTAGGGCAGCTTACTGCACGTTAAGTACCTTTGGATTATGTGCATTGTATCACGCTTACTTTGCACACACAATTAGTTCAAAGTGGGACTCCCCACATGAGTTCACTGAGGAAGATTTATCTCAGCAGATAAAGCTGCAGCACCACATCGAACGGGGTCACAACACACCCGTCAAGAAAATAATCTGGAGCGCAGCTATAACTGGCTGAGCTCATGTGGAAAAGGAAAATGTCACTGGTGCTTAGGCTGGAGATCAAATCAGACGGGAAAAGTGGAGATCAGCGGTGCTGGAGCAGGTCACAAGATTAAAATTCTAAAATTTGTGCTTGGAATAACTGCACAACCTGCAGAGTTTTAGTGCCTTTAAGGATGAGATCATTTCAATGTCGGCAAAGGGTGCAAAAATCAACACAACGGAGAATTGTTTTAATAGATTTTTTTCATAAAGGGTTAATGGATAAATGACTTTTGGGGGTTCAGGTGGCACTTGGAGGGCAGTACTTCCAGGCACCCTTGTCCAGAAGCAATGGATCTGCAGCATACCGTGTGTGGGCTGATTTTTTACATTCCATAAGGAAGGGTGTGGCAGCTGTGTCCTCTCAAAGTACACGGTCCAGGTAAAACATTCCTGGCTAGATCCAGAAAGGAGCCCTGCTCCAGAGGACAACCTTGAGCTTTGAGTTTGGCTTCTCACACTGCTTAACAGAGCATCCTGAGGCTTGAAGCAGAGGTAGAAACCCAGCATGATCTGAAAACTGATTTCCTGACACAACTCCTCAAATGTTTTATCCTGTTCCATTTGAAAATTGGCTTACACAGAAATATCTGTGATTTTATTCATCTGAAATATGATGTGACAGTGCAAAAGGTATGTGGGAGAGTGGAGGTGAGGGCGTATCAGGATGCAGAAACATAGTATAAGTGCAGTGCACTATTTTTCTTTCAAAATAAACAGGTATATTTGCAAGCAGGGCCTGCTTGGCCTGTCTGTCTGAACCAGTGATGTTCCAGTTCTGTTTGTGTACAGTCAAAATGATGCTTCTGTTGGCAAGAAGGAGGGGCCAGTGCTCCTTTACAAGGTTATCTACAGGTATAATTTTAAAGGTGAAGTTTCCCTCTGTCTGTGTCAGAAACAAATGTCAGCACCCAAGGCACAGAAAGCATTTTTCCCTTTTTTCACATAATGACTAGCTGCATCCTTCTGCAAGTGAAAAATCATCACGATGCTATTTTGTTTTTTTTTTTTTTAATTAAGTTGTTCTAACCCTTATTCTGTTACTTTAAACTCTATTTCTATTCACAGTACCTCACTTGTGCAGTAAGTAACTTTCACTTCTTGTGATTTTGCAAACATGAATGCATTCATTATGTCTTGATTAGGTACTAGAAGGTCCAGCCACAACTATTTAGTAAGGCAGAATAAACAACTCCATTTCTGTATCTGTGCAACTTCATCAGTGCTAAGGAGTTTTACAAATGCATTGAAATCATCTCTGATTTGAGTCAAGGTTACATAAATTAAAGCTTATTTAAAAATAAGCAGTGTTCTTTCTGGCCAGCCCAAATCTCCCAATCCACAATGATACAAACTGTCATACATACAACATTTCTTCTGCTGAGCTTGATATAAATTATTGCTAATCATATTCCCCTCTGAGTGATTCTTGCCTGACTGAATTTACTGCAGTGAGCAGAGATTCAGTTCTAAGGGAAGTTAATGGTGTGAGGAAATTAAAGAACCATGGACCACAGCTCTGGTGACGATTTGGGCTACAGTTATTAAAAACCATCATTTCAGCAATCCCAGTACCTGTTTAGACCCTTTTAACCAGACAGTTAAGCCATGTTTTCACTGATTGTGATGACCATGGCTGGAGCTGTCTCCCCTAACTGAGAAGTTACTGAGGCACTGAAGGGGCACAATCATTTCTCTGTAGCCTCTGGGAATCTTTTTTTCAGCAGGTGCTCCCCACCCTTTAATGAGTGTCCATTAACCATGTAGTTCTCTTCTTCCAGGTTTTTGGTCTTAAAAAGATTCCTTTCCTCAGTTCACAGGAGAAGTTTGCATATTCCCATCCCTGGAAGTGTCCAAGGCCAGGCTGGATGGTGTTCTGGGCAACCTGGTCTGGTGGAAGGTGGCCCTGGCCATGGCAGGGGACTGGAACTCGATGGACCCTTCCAACCCAGACCATTCTGTGATTATGATCTTACTGGTTATGGTTCTTATTGATCTTATTGGTTATGGTTGATTATGGTTCTTATTTCTGAGAATAAAAACCACTGCCAAACATGAACATTTCAAACAGGTGCAAGGATGCTTTGCTTTTTCTCAAGGCAGAGTTTCCTAGTACAGTGGGGAAAGCTCATTATACAGAATAAAAGTGGGATCTGTTGACAGGAACTGCAGTTTGAGTCAAACATACCTTTATTCCCTTTTTCCTGCTAGTCTCTTTGCTTTCACATGACTGCTGTTCAGGATTTCACTTTCAAATAAATATTTGGCACTTGTATCCAAAAAGACAAACAAATACGCAGAGAAAAATTTGCCTGAGTAAGCGAACACTCCTATTCAAAATTCTGTGGCTAGATGAACGGATAAGTGACAACAGTGATGAATAAATAGTGCCTGGGCCTGCCAAAACCCAGCATTAGAAAGTATAAACAAAGCAGCACAGAAAACAGATGGATTCATTTTAAGTTTTATCCTTTTTCAGTCAAGAGATGCTAATGAGGCCACTTCACTTTGCACCGTGACCCTGGCACGGCGTGTGCCAGGCACCAGCAAGGGGATGGGCTGGAGCAGCTGCCTTCCCCAGGGCCAAGCCATTTTTACCAAAACTACAGAAAAACCCCAGATCTTCCTCCTGAATAGTGGCTGAAGAGACCAAGCACCATCCCAGCCATGTCACTCCAGCAATCAGGTATTTGTGAGAATCTGCACTGGATTCATTGCAGAAAGCAGAAATGTGGGGATTTGCTTGCTGGGGCTGGGGGGGAGAGGAGCTGAAATCTGGTGAGGTTTTACAGGAATTGGGAGCTGCTGCCTGTTTGCTTTGAGGGTGGCCAGAGCTCGGTGGGTATCGGAGGCAGGTGCAGTCTGCTCGGCAATTGGCACCGGTGCCATATGGCAACTTCTTCCTAGGAAATCAGCCTGCTCCTCCTGGAGCCCAAGGAACAAAGGTGGCTGTGAAAAAATGTAACTTTCAGGGGTTTCAGTTTCAAATTGGTTAAAATAAATTTTGAATATAACGAAGTTATGCTTGAAATAAAACTCTGAGTTTGAAAATTATGTCTGTTTGGCAAGCTCTGGTGCAAATAGCCAAAATATAATATGTCTGGACAAAAAGCCAAGAAAAAGCATGTCTTTGTCTGCACATGTGGATTTGGATACTGTTTCTAGAAGGAAATTATAAGAGAAATAACATCTCCCAATGACAATTGCCTATTCTTGAAGTTCTCAGGGGAAATTTCTAGCAGTGGGTCTCAATTTTCCTGCGGTTTCATCCCCCCCAGAGCCTGCTGCTGCCTGCTGCTCTGCTGCAGATTCTCCTCCCTGTGCTGCACCTCCCTGTCTTTATCTCCTTCTTCCTTATGCCTTTGACACTGTTTCCTTTTAGGAGAGTTGTTCCCCTGTTTTGCCCCACAGCTTTCTCCTTGCATCACTGGCAGCTCAAACATATTTATTTCTATTTAAAAAAAACCCCAACAAACCATTCTAACCCCTCAAACACATTTATTTCTATTTAAAAACCCATTATATAGCAGTGATGTATTCAACCCGCACTGCTAACAGATTAAATGACTTTTGCTAGAACTGCCTAAAGTCACTTTTCACACATATTTTCCTTCTAGGCATTGTGAAAACTACTTCTGGTCTTTGGTCCTGTTCTGGGAAGCTCACATGTGGCCCAGGTGTAATTATGGCCTTCACAGCCAGCACTGGTGGGATCTGTGTTGGGACACCTGCGAGCTGGAATGTGTCTCACAGGTTGGAAAAAGTGCTTTATAGCTACATGAAAGGTAAAGGGAATTCAGAGCTGTAAGATTATTTTCAAGAGAAGGCAGGAAAACCAAGGCTGTGACTTCTCAGCAAGCAGGGAATTTAATTCATAAAACAAATGTGTTCTGTTTAAAAACAAAAACCGTGATGCTCCCTGCTTTCTCATTCATTTTTCATGGCCTATCACTCACCTTTGGTACACTCAGTTATCCAGCAAGGGTTTTCATTAAGAGAGATTCATGTGTATGCACACACTCATATATATTTGAGGTATAATTTCCCTACAGTAACTTTGTATTCCTGCATGAAGCTAAATGAAGAAATGACCCTAATTCTCTGACTGCACAAGAGCAGGAGGCCTAATGGCTCTTCTGTGCTTAGATATATTTGCTGAAAGGAGTTTAATAACATAATAATGTTGCTGCCTTCCGCTGTCATTTCTTAGGTTATCTATCATCTGGTTGATTGGAAAACATTCCCAAAAGAGTTCTGGTATTCTAGTCCACTTCCTAATCCAATAGTTTCATTACTTATGTAATTTTCCTTGTCCTGTGGGGGAAGGACATGTATATTATTGTTCATTCCATGCAGATTTGGAAATCAAAATCATATCATAGTCCCATTTCCCATCCTCCCCTGTCCTTGATTCCCTTTTATCTGGTCACTTGGATGCCATCATGCATGTACTTTCTTACCAAGGAAGTTGTGTTATCAAATAAATTAATTTTTTTTGACAAACAGTGGAGGTTTTAGGAGATTGCAGAAGAGCCATGCACCACGTTCACCACCCCAGCTGCTGAGTTTCCCTCATTGCTGTTATAATTTTGTTGCACTAATCAGCCACAAGATGATAACAGTCATGTAAGGCAAGCAATTACTAGGTTTCCTGGGATAGTCCAAGCACAGGGACTATTCCTAATTTAAAGGAGCTGTAACTGCCAGTGTGTATGTACGTATTTTTCTTAAACATTTTTAACTATAGTTATGAAGTGAAATAATAAATTGTATTCCCTCTTGTTCTCCTGCAGAGACTGTGCCTAAGCCTGGAATTACTGACATCTGTGTGTCATTTCAGTGGTAAATTACAGCTGGGACATGCTAACCCCAAAGTGTGAGTAAGAGCTGCTCCTAAATGATTGGAAACTTCTTGGCAATTTATCGCTCAGTTATAATAATTAGCTTTGTCTTCATTCTCTTTTGGTAGTTGAGTAAAATTTGTGCTATTTTCTTAGCACCAGAGTTGATTGTTTAATCAGCAAGAAGAATGGTTTTTCTGGTGAAGATTAGATCTCAACTAAGCCTCATTTTGTGTTAATTGTCTCATTGATAACTTCCTCTCCTTCTCCCCTTCCCCCATATAAGCAGAGGAGTGATGGAAACTGGAATTAATATTTCCAAGGAGATGATGTAATTTCCTGAGTTGCTCCAAAATAATCTGAATTTCAAAACTCTTTTACCTACTAATTTGAGGAAGAGTATAATAAAAAATACAAATATATTAATGGCTAAAACATATGATCTCATTTTAGATAGCCTCTGCCCAGTTCTTTAATAATGTATGTGTGCTTGCCTGATAAGAGGCTAAGCACAAAAAATAAAATGGTGAAACTCAAAATTTGTGCTGTTTTATTTTGTGGAACTCTTGCAGTCATTGCTGCACCATTTCCAACGAGGGAAATGGTTTACTCTTACTGGAATTGTGGCTGGAATGAGTTTCCATCCATAATCTCTCAATGCAAGTATATATACACACATTTCTATATGTCTGTGTTTATACATACATCTATCTATCCATCTACAGGTATGTAAATATTTTTATTTTAATCACTCAAGCATGCAGTTCAGTCAGCCTGCCCATGCACTGAAGTGCTGTATTTGCAAGGCAGGGAACTAAATATTGAGAGAATATGTTCAAAACTGAATGGCCCATATAAGTTTTGTTTTAAGCTAGACTGGATATGAAAAAAATATCTGTTTCATATAAAATATAAAGAGGCAAAAGTAACAGTGGCCATGTAACTGAACAGCTTGTTTTATTTCAAATACCCTGGAGCAATATCTTTTTCCCCTACTTCTACCCATCCTTTCATTCTCAAAATTGATTCTAAAAATAGGTGGTGTCAGTGTTCAAAGTGTTGGACAGTTTTTTTTATATAACTGTTGTGTGCAAGATGATTTTTATTATTATGTTGACATTAATTTTTATGTGTATGTTTTTTGTCACTTATCAAATGTGAAAAAAAAATTAATGTTATGATATTATAGTTAAGTGGGAATATATTTAGATTGTTCATGATCAGTGAATGATAACAGCTGATACCATAAGTAAACAGATCATATATTATTTACTTCTGTGTCAAACATTTTCAGAATCATAACTCATATCTTAATTTGAGGGGAGAAAATTAGACACTGGATGAAAATTCCTTCACTTTTATTAATAAATTAAGATTCATAAGTAGACTGATTTAAAAATCTGTTGGGCATGTATGCTCCAAATATTGTGCTTAGAAACCTTTTCTTCATGGAAAGTGCAGGACAGACAGGTAGGTTTGATCAGCTACAATTATCTAAAGAGAGTATTTGACTTTATATCTTCAGATGATTTATCTTAGAATATTCCTTTGCAGTGACAGTCCAAGAGCAGAAATGTGTATGCAGGTAGTAACTGTACCTGTGACCACAAATGTAGGATGCAGCAAAATCTCATTTTCCCTTTGTGCTACTGCAGTCTGGCATAATAAGGAAACTCAGAAATATTTCATGATATTCTGTGATGTAAGAACTATTTTTGTATCCCGAATGGATTTTAATGGCTTTGGAAGAAAAGTGCTCCTTGTCTATCTCCTGTGTACACAAAAATTCTGAATGTTACCAGACTGAGATAGGAATCCTGAATATTTAATGAGGATGTGCTACTGACAACTCAAAAAAAAAAGCAAAAGAGGCTGCACAGGACTCTTTCTCCATCCTGTTCAGTATTTCAACCTTGCTCTCTAAACTTTTTTAAACAGCCTTTCTTAATTTAAAGTGGGCTGAACATGACTCTGGTGATGTTGGCATTGAACTCATAGTTGGGTCTTTCATGGGTTTTTTTAATAATTTTGGTTTTGTTTTGAGGTTTTGTTTTTTGGGGTTTTTTTTAATCTTGAAAGGCAGGTTTCACTCTGACTGTAAATTCCATTCTGGTGGATAAATGAGGGTGAGTTCTTCCACCATTTAAGACAGAGTTTGCTGGAGTTTTTCAGTTTGCTTAGTGGTTGTTGTTTTGGTTGGTTTGGTTTGTGTTTACTCTGTTTAAGACAGAGTTTGCTGGAGTTTTTCAGTTTGCTTAGTGGTTGTTGTTTTGGTTGGTTTGGTTTGTGTTTACTGGGGGTTTTTGTTGTTTTTAGGGGGAAAGGGGTTTGGATGTTTAGGCTTTGTTGTTTTTTTCTTTTTCTTTGGTAATGATACTTCCATATTTTCTGGAAGTAGTGCTGCTTTGTAGCCTGAATCTCTGTTAATTTTTATTTTCACAGTTTCCTTTTTTTCTTTTGCATTTTTAATAAAATAAAGATCCTAGATACCATCAAAGCAGGTCTCCAGGAATATCTCCATTTCAGTCTCAGATGTGATGATATCTAAGCACTGGCTGGCAACCTCTGTTCTCATCAGTATATGCCATCAGGTGAATATATTTTTTTTTTTCTTTTGGGGGAAATTTGTTTGTTTGTTTCCCTTCCTTTTTTCACTTCCTGGGTCTTAACTGAAGTTGATGAAGCGCTGTAAACCCCACTTTATGTTTAAAGCACTAAGCCAGACAAATAATTTTAACAAAATTAACCAAGCCTGTTCCAAAGAAATGAAGGGAAGAAAAAAAAAAGAAAAAAAAAGACATTTAAGAAGTTTGAGAAGTTTTGCACTTTCTGTCCTGATCCTGACATCAGCAACAGAGGTCCTGTTAGCACACCATAAAGCATTCTCTAAGCTAGAAGTTATTCTCCTTTTAATTAAAAACCTTTGACCCCATATTTTTCCCTACAACAATTATCTTCTATTCTATTACCTTTATATTTCCAAAGGTTGTGTTCTGGAAAACAGAGTGAAGCATAAATTGTATGCAAACAAAGCAAGCCTGACAAAAAACCAGTCTTTGAATGTTTTTTGTTAATGTTCTTTGATGTTTAAGACGACAAACAAATGCTCTTCATAAGGAAGGCAGCAGTATCTGTCTCCTAAAGGGTAATGAGATTTAGATGGCATCCTGGACATTTGTTCACCTTCTTGGCTGAATCTCCTAAAAAGTGAGCACTGAGGGGGTTGTTCCTGCCCTTAGAGCCCCTCTGGAGACAAGTATAACTTTCAGCCTTGATTTCAGAAACTGTACTGCAAGGGCAGCCTGCCATAACTGCTGTGAGCTCTGCTCCTTTATGGTGGTACCTGATACCCCCTCCCAGCTAAAATAACGTGGGGCACATCAGCTTCAGGTGGGGAGGGGAGGGAGAGGGGAACAGTGATTTGACATGCAAATTGTAGCCTAGCTTTAATTAACCAAGATCAGCACTGCAGGATTTAAAGTGGTGCCTTAATTTTTAGCTTTTCTATTTTTCAGATTCTGTGCTGCTTTAGTGTGCAGTTCTGAGCTTCACATGAGGGGATGGTGAGCTCTCTGCACAGAGCAGGGAGACAAAACAATTCCTGCTCCAGCTGGGCACCAAGGACAAATGATCCAAATCTCAGCCCAAGAGCACAACCAGCGTGGGCTGGAGAGAGAAAAACAAGCAGGATGGGAGTGCATGGGCTAAAGCTGGAATTGGCCAATGAACTGCAATCTGCACATGGAGCAGAGCTGATCACAGGGAGAGACCCCGGGAGCGCTCGTGCATTTTGGGACCATTTGGGTTCATCTTGGCTGCAGCCCTGGCTGGGCTCTTGTGCTGCCCAAGGTGGATCCATGGAGGAGATCCTTGGAATCAATCCCTGCTTTATTCTTTAACTCTGTCCAGCCTCTGTTCCAGCTCAGCCTCTCAAGGCATCCAAAAGGCCTGAGCTGGTCCCTGCATTGCTGCCTGGAAGAACATTGTCTGCTCTTCCCCCAGCTGGCTGGAGGATTGGCTGCAGATCAATCCCCAAGGATCAGGGTATCCTTGGAGACCCTCTCTTGGCGTGCCAGCAGTGAGATGCACGCTGTCCTTCTGTGCCAGGGGATGTTCCAAGCTGCAGGAGCACGCCCTGGTCCCCAGCCCTGCGTGGGGCTCTCTGTGTGACAGCAGCCGTGCACAGGGACATGCTGTGTCTGTGTTTGGTGAGTGTTCCAAATCTGGGTCCAACAATATTTGCTCGGGCACGGAGAAAGTCTGGGAATTTGATCTTGGCATGTGCCTGGAGCCAAAAATACAATGCAGCAAATGGGCATGGCTGAAATTCAGCCCTGTTATCCCAAATGTCACTCTGAAGGTTCTCAGAGACTTTCAGGCTCCCAGTGGACTCAGTTGTGCCAGTGGTGTCTGAATGTAATGAGCTGGACCTGTGAGATGCAAGTCCCAGCCAGCACATTGATTCACTGGCTTTACAGATGTGACTCTTCAAAAGATCTTTGTAATATAGATTTTTGTGATTTAGACTTTGGATTACCACCCTCTGCAGTACCTGTCTCACAGTTTGCGTCCCATTAAACGTAACTGCAAGCGTTAGGAATGTAATTAAATTGCTATTTAATTAAATAAATTAATTGTTACTGGAGGATACTTTATTGTCACTCAGGGAAACCTACTGACAAGTGGGAAAGTCTCTGATTTCTCAGTGCTTTAGAAAAGTCCCCTCAGTTTTTCTGTAAGATAATGTAACAAAGGCATCCAGAGTGTGGATGTAAACTGACATTTTGGTTGCTCATGGAACAAACTGCACCTAGGCTGGCCCTCAATCCACAGTTATCTCTGCAAAGTTTTCCTTTCTACATTGAAATGATGAATGATAGCAGATGCCAAATTCAACTTTTTAAACCATACCTGGAGTGAATAGCTAATAGCTTCCTGATTCACCACTGCTGCATGCTTCAAGCTTTGCAGGTAATTTCATTTTTGAGACTGAAATGCCTATTTTTATTTTATTTTTTTAATCAATGGTGTTTAGATCAGTGTCTGCTGCCTATGAAACTTGTTTGTTAAGATTTCATTACAAATTTGAAATGGCCCAGATTCATTTAAGAGGTTGTCTTAAAATACCTCTGATAGAGTTGAGCAATTTATGATTATATTTCAGAGCCAGCTGCTGACTACAGAGTAAAATCAAAACCACCTCACAATTCACAGTTTTGTTTGGCTTAAGGTTTAAATCCACTTCACAGAAAGGAAGGCCTGAACTCTCCACCCCAAGATTTGCTCGTCTCTTTTGCAGCTGTAAAATACTGGAGGGCAATTATTATTACCAATCTAAATGAAAATGTTGCTTTCTCCTATACAAGGCCCTGTTTTAACTAATAAGTCCTTCTATAATTATCGTGGGGGTGCTGTATTGCTGAAATATTCAAATATGAATGACATTACAAGGAGTTTTCTGGGAGGAATAAGCAAGCATGCTACAATCATAAAGAGAGCACAGTTTAAAGCAACTAAATGCAGATACATGGAAAAAGGGCAGCTAAAATGTTTGGGATTTGTTCCAGTGTCTGCCCAGATACTCTTTATTTCATCAGTCTCTGTGGAGCAACTTCACAGTTGTTTCACATTCCCAAAGAGCAACCTAAATCTCATTCAATGTACACCTGTGTAAAGCAGATTTCATTTTAACAAAATGTGTCTCATTTATTCTTTTACTCAATCAAAATGCAGCCTTGGTTGTTGTTGCCTTTTTTTTTTTTCTTATTAATTAAGAGATAAACCATTATTTTCACATGATGTATATAATGTTCAGTTTCTAGAAAGATACACTGCATGAAAAATTTCACAAGCTCTAGCAGCACTGATTTATACCAGCACAGTCATGTGTAAAAAACCATGAAATTTTAAGATGTGCTTTGTTTTCCTTTTATAATCTGAGAAGAATTTTTGTTTGTTAAATCTGGGGGGCAAAATCAAGGTACCTCTTTTAGATTTTTGACATACAGGTAGGTACTTGGCAAATGTCATTGCCTTGTTTTAGTTAATAGAAATAACCATGATTACCTAGAGGAAATAAGCAAAAATGAATGCTTATGCTCTAATTATATTAATAAACAAATTATGAGTGAATCCTTGTCAGTTAAAAAATTTTTTTTTGGTCTTATTTGCTTTTCAGACCTCTGGAATAAATCCATGGCCAGAGCTCAGCTTGGATACTTGCTCTGGATGCTGAAGCTACAGAGGTAAGAGACTGCCAAAAATGTCTTCATGTAGCTGCATTATGGCTATGGAAAAGGTGGAAATTACTGAAGTAGTGGATTCCCAGCCTTCTGACATTTGCTGCATTCCCCTTGTGCAGATCTTCTGTACCTTAGCCCAGTATTGTGTTAAATCTGATTGCCTGCAAAATAAAACTCTAGAATTATTTTCTGTTGTACATGGGTTTAAAAATGATAAACTCAACTCAAGTTGTTGAGTAGACTGCATTTCATCCAGATTTAACATAAACTGGCAATCATTAAATGCTGCTGTAAATGAGATTTATACAGCAGTGAGAAACTTACAGTCCACATCAGACTGAAGGTTCTCTACACACTTTACAAACTCAAACTCTAAAGGCAGAAAATAGAAATAAACACAAAGCTACAAAAAAATATTGTACTATGAAGCTATTAGTTATTCAGCACTTATCTGCCTTGCAAGAGTTTTGAAAACCAGCAAATGGTCAGACATTGACTATAGTTTTATCAGAAAATTACTTTTCTATCAAAGAATATCTAACATGACAAAGGAAAACCCACCTATTCTCCACTAGTAATATGAAAATATTAGTATTATTTAATAAAACCAGAAAATTCTGGGATCACTGGAATACTTAAGAAACAAACCATGCTCCACCCGTGTGAAGGCCATCAAACATTGGTGGACAAATCAATGCCTCATTTATTGATTCTGTGTTGCACTTTATTTAGGAATGAGGAATTGTTCTTAATTTTAAGCTCCAGTTCTGTCTCAGTGCCCTGTTAGTGCACCTGCCCTCTGAGGAAACCCCTGATCCCTTTTGTCTGTGCAGCTAGAACTGCCCAGTGTGGTAGTGGATCTCATCCTCCTCTGCTTCACCTCTGCACATCCAAAAGCCATCCACGTTCCTCCCTTCTACATTAGCAGGATGAGCAGGGTTTTCCTGGAGCTCTGGGCTGAGTGGGGCTGACTCAGAACTCATTTGGGCATGGAGGTTCTCTTAGCCAGCAATGAACTGAAGTGTGGCTGGAATCCCTGCTCATGTCCTAAAACCAAGAAAAAATGATACAGGATTTGAAAAGGATTATTAAGAGAAAAAAAAAACAAACCCCGAGCCACAAACATTACTCTCTTAGGATGAGATATTTCTAATTAGAAGAGGTGTAAGTAAATTTTTAAAAATATTGTGAGAGAGTCAAAGAAAGTCGAACATTTTTTGAAACTTGGCAAGTCTAGCTCAGGTTCTCTTGATTCTGGGTTCTTTTCACACAGCACTGAGTACATTTAGAAGCTTCCAAAATTAATGGGGATTTTTAAATAATGCAACAGACTAAATCCTAAATTGGGGCCTGTCGTTTCACATTTCTTTTAGTTACACAATGAAATCTGTAGGCTGCAAAAGCAGATCATGCAGTGCCCTGGATGCAGACATCTCTCCTGCTGGCTGGGTAAGTATGGGATAAATATGGGATGGCTGCCTACCTGCCTCCTGTGGATGTCACTTGTGAGCCTCCAGAAAGATGGGGTGTCACTTGTGTCCCTCTGGGATGCTACAGAGCCACAGGAGTCACAGGTACATCCCAACTCCCATCGTTGGTCACCACATGAGAACAATTAATCTGCTGCACAGAGGCACCAGGGAGGAGATAGAACACATCTTCTAATTAATTGCTCAGATGTTTGTTCAGAAATGGAGAGTCACCCAAATTCTGAGCTTTTAAGAACCAGCAACCAGTGAGGTAAAACTGCCAGGCTCTGGTGTGTGCAACAGAAACAAAGGGCAAAATGAGCAGTGTCACTTATCTTTGTCTTATCAAGAACTTCCATAGAGGTGATGAACTTAAAATAAAGAAAGGTATCTACGTAATTTTCAGATTTTTAAGTAAGGCTAGACTAGCCCCTAAATTAATTTTAAAACTGATAATTCAGGCAGTGCCAGTTAACAAACCCTGATCCTGAAAGGACTTCAATCCATGGTGGTTATTTGTTGTTCACTTACTTCATACAAACCTTCTCTTAATCAATTATTCAGGTTTTTCTGGTCCTTAATCCTTAATGGTCCTTAATGAAATGTTCTTCATTGGCTTTTGCCAACTTCCTGAAACTGAAGAAAACAACAGCAAAGATCTCTCAAATAAACCTTACAGCTAGTAAAACAGTAGCAGATATCCCTTTATTAATTAGGCTGTAATAAGCCTATAAACAATGCAAATGGGGTGTTTAGGAGGTTGTCTCTCTTTTTTGAGCTCTCATCTGCCCTTCTGTGCCTTGCAGCCTTGCTGAAGGATCTGCAGTTCAGCTGTTGATGACAGCAGCTGCCCTCAGTGAATGGTTCCTCCGTTTCTCCTTCCTCAGTAAATGGCTCCTCCAAAAAAGTCCTCAAAGTGGCTCATCAACCTCCTCAAGGAGTGAAAGGATCTGGGTGAAGGCACATGAGACATCAGCTTGTACGGCCATGCACAAAAGCTTCCTTCAAATGTCTGGGAGTGAAGGGATACCTGGACAGGGACGTGGTGCCATTGAGAGCCCAGGCACAGCTGCAGCCCTGGGTATCCCACAGTCCAAACTCAAGAGGCTGCCCCAATGGGATAGAAGGGATGGATGGTTCCATGCCACAGGACTTCCACTGGCATTGCTTGGGGATCAGCAGAGACCAGAAAATAAAGAAGCCCTCCTCTTCCACATTAGAGTGCAAAGGAGTGAGCTCTGACAGAGCACAACCAGGCAGGAACAGTCCCTGTGCCTGTCACTGCTGCGTCACCCAGGAACTTTCTTTCATTCTGAGGATTCATTATTTAAACCTTAAAATGCCTCTCTGAAACTCAGCAGAGATATCCCTGCTTTCAATAATATATTTGCAATAAGGCTTTCCTCCCTCCTTCAGACCCCTTTGAAAGCAAGCAGTGGCATGTTGACAGTTTTGTATGAATTAATGAAAAAGAAGCTGGAAGTGGTTGACCAAGATTTATTTATTATTCTTAAACTGACTGTGTATTCACGTTGCTCTTCTGAAAAGAAAATTAAGAGAAGAAGGAACTGAAAAAAAGCTCTTGAAATGTATGATTTAGAATTTATTCTGTACCTCAATCTACAGGATACAATTGCAAGAATCAAGACTTCTGGTTTGAGGTGAAAATTCTTGCTCTAAATTGTAAGCAAGATTGCTTTCCTGGTATTGCTTAACATGCTGAGAGGATGTGAAAATGGATGCTTCCAATACTGGGAAAACATAAGTCCAAAGCTGGTCACTTAATAGATAAATGCTAACTATTATTTAGTCCCTTTTGTTTAAAAAGAAAATTATTAATCCTCTTGGCAACAAAACACTAAGACACAAAACATTAACATTCCTGCTGAATATTTTATTACATAATCTTTATGATAAAAATCTGAAATGCAAAATCTTCATGATCCAAGCACAGAAGTGACACCTAATCTTCCTGAAGCACTCTGGAACGTGTTGAGTTGGAAATACGAGTCCTCTGAGTCTCGTACTCCCTTCATTTGCATGCACTCCTTTTTCACAGCCCTGTTTCCTTCAGCTCCTCAGCCTTCCCCAGAAATTCTGTGTTTGCCTCTGCCTGTCTGTGGCAACAACCCCAGGCAAGGAGGCTGCCAGCAGCAGAGGGCTGGCACTGGCCAGCCAAGGGCTTGCATGGCCCATGCCAGCTCAAACACAAGCACTTCCTCTTGCTGCTTTCCTGCCTCCTGAGGCCAGCCAACCAAAGATGGAATTTCTGCATTCCTGGAACACCTGGTGTAGGCTCTCAATGCTCACAATTATCCTCCCAGCCCTCTGCAGGTGCAGGGAAGTGCAGGGCAGGTTCTCTGAGAACACAGCTCTACAGTGGATAGGTTCATCTATAAATCTTAGTGAAACACATGCCATGGGATTTAAAATGTGTTTATATTTTTATAATTTTTGCTGAGAAAGCAATAGCAGTTGGAATAATGTTACATTATAAGGTTGTGAAGCCTCGGTCAAAATCTCCAGCTCTTAGTAGATGCAGGGCTTTCTATTGCAATAAAAACTTTCATGTCAGCATCTTAAGCTGCTGGATCACTTATGCCTTTCCAATCTACACCACTCAGTCAGTTTGTACCCCTTCTGCCAACACAGGCTTTCACTTCTCAGACATTTGTCTTCACCCACTGCCAGTCGGCCCCGTGCTGTCCTCATCTGGCAGGGCAGCTCCAGGAGCACCTTCCCGTGTGTGCCCTGGCTGCCAGCTGCTGCTGTGGGGCACGCTGGCTCTGCCAGCCTCTGACCTGGGTGAGCCATGGGCTGCTCCTCCTTTGGCTCTGCACGCCTTGCTGCACAGATGGTGAGCACCGCCCACTTGTCTTTCTGTGCCTCTCTCCATATGGTTCTTGTGTTGGACCTGGAAACGAACTGGAGCACTTGGTGGGACTAGGAAATTAATTTCATTAAGCTCAGCAAAGTTGATGTGAAAATTCCTCATGTTCCTCTACTGGTGTGAATGGCTGTGCGAGTCAGGTCAGACTGATATGGGAATTTGCAGTTCCCTTGATTTTACTGGGGTCAAACCCACCTGTGCTGTGCCTAAAGCTTACTCTGTGGTGTGTCTGTAAGCCACTTCAGCATACAGGTGAGTTCCTCATTTCCCCAAGAAAATCATCTCATGACAGGTGTGAGATCGTGCAGCATTAGTGTCTGTACATGTATATTCCATATCTGTACATGAACATTTCATAATATCTGTACATGTACACTGCATCATGTTCATTGTATAATATCTGTACATGTACATTTCATAATATCTGTACATGTACACTGCATAATATCTGTACATGTATATTCCATATCTGTACATGTACATTTCATAATACCTGTACATGTACACTGCATAATATCTGTACATGTACACTGCATAATATCTGTACATGTATATTGCATATCTGTACATGAACATTTCATAAAATCTGTACATGTACACTGCATATCTGTACATGTACACTGCATAATATCTGTACATGTACACTGCATAATATCTGTACATATATATTCCATATCTGTACATGTACACTGCATAATATCTGTACATGTACACTCCATAATATCTGTACATATATATTCCATATCTGTACATGTACACTGCAAAATATCTGTACATGTATATCCCATAATATCTGTACATGTTCATTGCATAATATCTGTACATGTACATTTCATAATATCTGTACATGTTCACTGCATCATAGCTGTACATGTTCATTGCTTAATATCTGTACATGTACACTGTGTAATATCTGTACATGTTCTGATACTGCACAGGATTACACAGTCTTGGAAATGGATAATGCCACTTGCTGCTTTTGGTGGTGGTAAGGGAGATAGTATTAAAGCAACCTGATATTAAAATGGATGAATGGTTTATATTTTGGTGATATATTCAGTTATATCCTCTTTGTGATTAAAAGGAACTGATTAAAAATGTCAAGATTTCAGGATCTCAAAGGGAGCCTGTGAAGGTTCACGAGTCTAACTTTCATTGTAAGATTTAGCTCCCCCTGAGTCTCACTGTCAAAGGCCAGAATGATTTCACAGATATTTTTGATATAGTTGTTTCTCAGTTAGCCACTTGGGACCAAATCCCCAAGAAGGAGCTGCAACATGAGGGAATTTCTGTGTTGTGGGGTGGAGCACAGCTGCCCAGGCTGTTGAAGGTGATATAACACTGATTTAGGGCTCAGCTGCATGGCTAATGCAGCCCAAGATGGAAATGGGCTGGTGGAATTCCTGAAGAGCCACAACCAGTTCCTGCTGAGAGCTTCTGCTTTACAGCACATGGGGCAAGAATGTATATTGTGGCTTCTAGCCACGTGAAGGTCTGGGTGTACAGCTCATAGAGCTATGGAATCTGGCAACCATGAAAAGTAGGGATATTCACGGTGGAGACACCTGTCCCTACTCCAGTGGTTACTTCATGTATTTGAAATATTTTTTTTGAATCTTATTTTCAACATTTACACTATAAATCTTCTATAAGCCAGCCTCTGGAACAGGGGCTGGGATCCAGGTGTCTCTGCCCCTCACTGAATGTTCCTACCACAAGGCTGTGGTGTCATACTCATTGCTTCTCCCTTTTTACCACAGATATTCTTTATTTATTTATACAAAGTGAAACAGATTCATCATCAAGGCTGGCAAGATTAATGAAATATTCCATGGACAGGAGTTTAAAGCCCAGTTGAAGAATGAGAGGAATTTGCTACTCCATGCTTTGAGACTGCTGATTTTGGGAAGCTGCTCCATGTGCTCACCACATGCCTCTGGGATTTTTTTCTCAGGTGATACAGGTGGAGGAACTGTGCTTGAGAATCCTTCCAGGCATGACTTAGACACGGAAAATTCAGCTCTGCTGACACTGCAAGACTCCTGGACAAGCCCAGAAGTGAAACTTTAGCACCTGGTCTAACACTAGAAGCAGAGCACTGTAGAGGTAGCTGAAGAATTTTTGGATGCAGGTACATTAAGGTAAACAATCTTTGAAAACCCCACTACATACTTATGTGCATCTTTAGATACTTACCTAACTACAATAATTTGACTCCAAATCAAATTTGTTTCTTGACTATTAAGACTTTGTATTACTTTTTTTTCACTCTAAAAGAAACTTCCTAACATGGCTCAGAGGGGGATTATCATTAATAAGTTATTAATGAGCCTGTACCTATGATTGTGTGCATTACATGTCAAGTGAGAATTGTTTCAATGAAATTAATTATTTTTTTGCTAATCAGTAGAACAAGTATTCATTCTCAGCTTCCCTTTACTCTGAGAGATTTGGTCATTTTCCTTGGAAGACACTACTTAAAATTCGCTTTCAGCCTACATTTCTGTTTCTCAGCTGTTTTAGCAAAACTCATTCTGTTAGCCTTAATAGGAAAAGATGCTTTGAAAATATCTGTCCCATTTCCTAGGAAAAGAAGTTGCACATTCTACATCACAAAATCAGAAAGCACAAAACTTAGTGTGCTTACAGAGCTACTTAAAAATAAGAGTAATTTGCTGACATTTTTTGGTACTGTTAGCTCTGGAACACAAGATAAAATGGAACTGACACCAAAGATGGTATTCAGGTTAGTAAATAGATTTTTCAGTGTTGTCTCCCAGAACTTTAACAAAACAGGTTATACAAAAGAGCATTGAAATTCCTGTTAGAGGAACTTGTGATTTCCTTGTATTTCTACAGGATATTTCTAAGAATTAGGGGGAAAAAAACCAAAACAATAAAACCACCAGATAAAAAAAACCAAAAAAACAGAAAACTGAGAGAATATTTGGTGTTTAGGGACCAAGGAGCTGGATAGTCCAGCCAAATGGAAACTTCTGAGAAATAGGGCTCCATCCTACAAGAATTTATGTATTCACTCAAATTTGTTGAGTGAGAAGGTTTTTAAGTGCATATTAAAAAAAAAAAAAAAAAGAAATAGCCAGAGGATCCTGTGCAGATTCGAACCAGCCAGTGTAGTTGTAATTATTACTTTTAAAAGAAGGCGAATATTTGCTTTCAAAACCAGTACCTCAGGTGGCTTCAGAATTATAACATACAGAATTTTTAGAAGTTATTTTTTCCTGAACCTAAATTTATGAGATAAATTTATGGCATAATTACCTAATGCTAGCAAAAACAAACAAGCCAAATTTTGGGACAGTCATTGAAGTATTATAAAGGTTGGCATCTTTAAAAAAACCATAAAACCAGAGTGCTTGAAATCATGTTGATATAGGACATTTCTTTCAAAATAACAAGTCACTGCTAAAGTGTATTTTACAACCCAAAGCACAGGTTTTCCACAGACCAGGATTCACTATTGCAGTAAAAAAACTCTGCATAATGTGAATTCTCAGTTGCAATAAAATGGAATCACTCTTTGAAAACAAGATTCCCTCCATGGGCATCATAAAATTTTCCATTCATGTGTATTTTACAAAAGCCTGGAGTGACAGAACAAGCAGAAATGGCTTCAAACTGACAGACAGTAGGTTTAGATTGGATATTAGGAAAAAATTCTTTACTATACGGGTGATGAGGCCCTGGCACAGGGTGCCCAGAGAAGCCGTGGCTGCCCCTGGATCCCTGGAAATTTTCCAGGCCAGGTTGGATGGGGCTCTGAGCAACCTGGGGTAGTGGAAGGTGTCCCTGTCCATGGCAGGGGGTTGGAAGGAAATGACCTTTAGGATCCCCTCCAACCCAAACCATTCCATGATTCCACTGACAAAAGATACATAGGCAAAAATAATATATATATAATAAAAATATATATATAGAAGTTACAAAAGATAACCTATAAAAGGCTCCAGTCACACTCTTCCCTCTCCAGAATCAGAATTTTAGCATGGTCATTCATGTAAGCTAAAAGTAATCCATTCCGTTCTGACCAATCTTTATTTTGAAATATAAAGTTTGTACTTTCTTAAATGCCTCTAGTGGAAGTGTAACAGACTTACAGAGACTGAAAACTCACTTCTGTGCTTGGAAAAAATCTGAATCAGCCTATTCTTTACAGTGCATGAGCATTCTAATTGTTTTCCTAATACAGTAATTGGAATTCTTTCTATGCACACCACAATGGAAGGCAATGGAAATTTTCAGAAATTAATAAATTTGATTTGTCATCAAGTGGATGTTCTCCACAATATAGGACTTAATTTTTATTCATTACATATCCCAGTAATGTATTTTACATTCTCCTTATGAAGAAACCTTGAAATTGTGAATTAAATGAGACACATGCAGTGTGGGTGTGGGTGTTGTGAGTATGCCTGCACTCAACTCCAAAATAATATTATTTACTACTTCTTTTCTGAAAATGGTATAAAAATAATGTAATTCACACAGTAAATATGTTTCAATGCCACATTCACTATTAAAATCATTGAATCAGTGAGATAACTCAGACATTAATTTTTTTACTACATACTATTCTGGATGCTTAATAAGTTACATGAAAAATCTGTAATTTTCAAAATTTTCAATTGAATTTCATGAGATAGTCTGTGAAATGCTACTGAAGTCAGGAAAATGCTCATATTTGTAAATAAGCATATTTTTAAGTGCTCCAGTAAACAGATGTATAAATCTGTCATGTAATGTACTGGTCATTACCTCAACTACTGAGGATTTTAGTGACTTAGAAATGTTGTAAAGCAATTTGAGATCCTAACACAGAAAACTAGCATTAAAGTCCGGAACATTACCACCATGTGTAGGTTTTAATCATAGTACATTTCACAGCTTAGGCAAATTTAACTTTACTCTGTCAATTAATATTCAGTAGCATTATAAAAATTTATATAGAATTATCCATATGCAAAGTCATAAGAAGTTGAGGAAAGTTTAATGACAAGGAATAAGAGAAAAAAATTAACAAAAAATGTAAAAATAATTACCATAAGTATAGACCAAGAGTGGTAAAGTTGAAAATGTATGAACAGGACTGTCTCTGTTTCTCCTTTCCCCACCCCATGGCACTCCTCAGAGTGGTGTAGAATTTACTCCATTATCACTATTGCTCCTTTACCCCCAGAAGAGCATCTCACTTCAGCTCAGTCACAGCATTTGTGCAGATTTGGGACTTTTGTTGTGTTGTACCACAGGTTTCGGGGCACAGACCGTGTAACCTGTTATGGGAAGTGGCCCTGCATGTTTCTGGTGGTTTCCCAGAGCAGCTGTGGCCCAGCCCCTGTGACCACAAAGCAGCAGCAGCACGAGAAGAGGCTGCAGGGAGGAGAGGAGAAACCAAACAAGTGCTGCTTGTCTGATCTGGAGAGCTGGGCTAAACATTTCCACTGTGAGATCTCTCCCCCTCTCCTCCGTGGTCAGGGAAATCATTGTTTCTCCCTTTGGATGGAGAATTGTGTTTTGTGTGGATGCCTCGTGTAGAGTCCCCTGAGAGGATTAGGTAAAAGTACTGTTACTAATGGCATGTAAAATTCACTTCATCTTCTTCAACAGTGACCAAGGATGAAGTGATTCTGAGACAGATGATTATGTCTTGGGGAACAGTCAGCTGTCCAAAAATTCTTTACACACCTCCTTTTCTTCACTGTACATTTCCTTCTCTTTGTTGTCCAGAGTAAACTGCTTTTATTTCTTTTTTCTTCAGTTAAAGCCAATTGAGCTTTTTAAAGTAACTTGATGTTCACCTTTATTTTCTTACTGACCTTTCTGTGACAGTAGAAACCCATGAAACTTCCTGGGTCTGTCTCCTTTGCAGTCTCCAAGAAGTCTCTACCATCACTATGGAAGATGGTGCTGCAAATAGAAACTAGAAGGGGTAATTTCTGGTTTTCACTGCAGTGTGAACTGCTGCAGTTTCTTTGGTGAATGACTGATGCAATGACCTCACCCTGTGGAATGGTTCCTATTTTCTTTAGGTTGTTATAGACACCTATTCATCAAAAGGAGGCTGAGTCTGCAAGTGCCAAAAAGATGCAGCCCCAGAACTTCAGGGAAGTCTTGAGCTTTGACTGTTTGCAGGGGTAGAGAATAAGGGAAATCCCCAGAATTTATCTTCTCTAGAGAAGGAAGACAGAATTTTCAGGTGACTATAACTATATGCTCAACACACTGTTTAAGGAGTACCTGTCACCTGTAGACAGCCTAATCCGGTGGAATCATATCCTGAAGAATGAAATAACACAAATATCCTCCTGCCTTTCCCCTTTTATTGTGTGTCCCTGCACAGGGAATCTCCTCAATGGTCATTATGTCTCATCTTCTGTGCAATTCATGTTCTCTTTGGCTCATCACCCACCATGCTTTCCCGCCTGGCAGTGATTTTGATGGAGACTCTAAAATTAAATTACTGCTGCCTATTTGTGAGAGATTTCACAACTTAGGTGCCTGAAACACCCTTAGATAGTGGATGAATAACTGACAATTACATTCTTTCATTCAGAACCAGGCAGAAGTAGTATTTTTATCAAATCCCATGTGGTAGAGGGCACAGCAAAGTTCATCCTCCCATGTACTGATCAATAAATGAGAATTGACTTCCATCATGCTACCTAAAGCAGGATGTGAGAATGGATATACCCGGAAAAAGGACTCTTAATTTGACTTTCTTGTGTCAACTTCAGTGCAGAAAGTGGCAGATGCCTTGGGGAGGTCTGGTCTGTTTCATGTGAGACTGGAAAGAACCTAAAATGTGTCCAGCAAAAAAAAAAAAAAAAAACTGCTGTTTTTAACCAAAAC